>CM032896.1:3320000-3480000 GCA_019176425.1 Megalops atlanticus
GGAATTAAATTCCAGCCCTCCGATTCTGGCATGGAGAGAGGGCTGCCTTGCAGGGCAGTCAAAGGTTGAAATACCAATCAAAATACCCCCACCAATGCCACCTCATATTTTAATATTCGCAAAGCTGGTAATTGTGAATGTAATATATTTTTCCCCTGGACGTGGCAGTCCAACGGCAACACATGTTAAAATGGGGGGGTGGGTGGGGGGGTAGGCTAGAAAGGGTAGGGACGGGGGTAGATATTGGGGGTCCAGAGGAGGGTTGGGGGGTTGACGGAGTGGGAGGAGAGCGAAACGGAGGGGACAGACTGACATTGACAATTCAATTACCTCCTCACACGCTCCGGCTACAGTGATGCGGGCTCAATACTCTTTTTGCTTAAAGTCAGATTTCGCGAGACAGAGGGTATTCAGAAAGAATCTGCTAAGCAAATAGCTGGCCCGCGTGCGTGCTCTTAGCTGTTATGCCTCAATCCATCAGAATTCCTCATCTGTATTCAGATTCGCGCGGTGGGCGGAAGGCAACTCGGGGGAGAAGCCGCTGCGTTGCGGGTCCCTTCTTTGCAATGCAGCATGGGAAAAAAAACCAAACACGCGTGGAATCCATCTCTATTGATTCACCTCCGTTTATGATTTTCAAATGACTCATTGTCCTCAAGTGACACAATGTTACACGGCGACACAAGTTTGTCAGAGCATTGGCTAATGGGTCTTTAGTTTTTGTATCTGCCAGGGCTTTTAACAGTGCCAACTGATGAAAGAGCTATCACACAGATTGTAAAATGATCATGTTCACTGAGTTTTATAAGTGTACATTTATGTTCACAATCTGGGACATGACATCTTTGGAACCTTGAGTAATCTAACTCCCAATTCAAAAAAAAAAAAAAATCACAAGTATAATTTTCACAATTCTTTTGTAGCCCCCTTTTGATCTCGGCGAATTATGAATTATCAAAGCCTCAATCCACAATGTCAATTTAAACTGTAATCCCCGGCGACCGCAGCATCACAGTAAGTCAGCTGGATGTATTCTGTTTTATTTTCTTTATTTTTTTTTTTTTTGGCGACGATGCCAAAACCCAGTAAATGAGAACAAGAGCATAGCCGGTGTGTAATCCCTTCAAAGAGCCGCTACAAGATAAAGCCGAAAATGCCCTGGCTTTCAACAACAGTGAAGTGTTTAACATTCCTGCCGTGAGTAATGCTCTTTCATGCGTTTAATTACACCCTTGGTTAATTACTCACACCATTAGTTTATTGCTTTTATATATTTGTTGGCTATTAGCTCTCAAGTCAAAGTTAAAGTCCATCCAGCGAGTGCTTAATTACTCCAATCAGCTAGGGCCCAGCTGGAGCCGGGACTGCTAAAGGTTAACGGCACTCCGACAGCGGCACAAAACGCTGCGGCGACACCGTGGCAATGTGATAACGCGGTAACAACGCTGCGACAATGTTGCAACAACGTTGCAACAACGCTGTAAGGACGTTGTGTGCTGGTCTGGGGAGAGCTGGGGCCGTTTGTGGTACGTGGTAGGGACATGGCAGATAGCGTTAGGGTTATCTGAGGGTGGGGAGACGCAGGGAGGGGAACACTGTTTTGGGAAAAACTGGGAGCTTCTTAACTGATCAGGGATGGGGTGAGACAGCCGGGGGTGTTACCATGTCTCTGGGCTGTGGGTGGGTGATTTAGGGAAAGGCAGCATGAGGAATGAGCTATACAGGTATACAGAGATTGGGGCAAAGGAAGGAGAAGAGTTTGGAACTGAGCAACTGTAGATGGGGACGGGGATGGGAATCAAAAGCCAGGATGCTGTAATTGGCGTCTTAATTGGGGGTTTGCCCGAGTAATGGCTAATTACATTTCTGTCATGCTTGGCGTATGCTGTTCGGCCTCGGTCACTCGCCGGGGTTGTAACCATGGTAAAAAGATGAGGGTAGAATTTGCAAATTTTAATTTTAATATCCACATAAACTCCACTTTATACAGAAATACTGAGTTCCATGAAATTTTCTTGCAAAGCGAGATTTTACACTAACAGTATTTAAAGCTGTGTTTCTGATATCGTACAGCAAGAAATGTTTGCATGAGTTTATTTTCAGTTGATCTGTGACATCAAAATACAAAATTTTACCATACCAGCATTTTGCAACACGTTAATGAAGACGGTCACCGAGGTACTGTCTTGTTAAATGTGTGCAATCAAAAAAATGCCAATTGAGCTAGGTTGCTAACTTCTACTATCCAGAACTAACAAGGTAATTACTGCCACAGCAGGGACAGCATCAGTAGCATTAAGCTAATAAGACCGATGGAGCCTGCTAACTGGCACTGAAATATCAAAACTTTCACATGTTACTTTAGCGTATGGCCAGGTAGCTAGTTAGCGAGCTGTCATTCGATGAATATATACTGTTAGAAGAGTGTAAAATACCTTGCTAAGTATTGTTACATAGTTCAATAGCCATTGGGTTAAGGTTTCTATACTGGGAATATAAAAAATAAAATAATAAGATGAAATAAATTAAAAATATGAAAAATTACAGATAAAAATCTAGTTAGCTGAAGAACAATACAGTGTAAGCTAACTGTCCATGGTACTGTTCAATATGTACAGTGTTATATACAGACTGTAAAACAACTGCACATTAATTATCAAACAAGGGTTATTCAAGCCAGATTGCACCGAAGTACTTCTCTTCTAGTGTTACATTGAACGTGAACTGCAGGCCGCCATATTCACAAGTAACATGACAGCGGTTGTGAATGTTATATCTTGATGGCTGGAAATTTCAGGGTTTTTTGTGAAATTTGAAAAAAAAAACATTAATAGATATGAAATAACTGCTTACTATATACTGATGCACATTTCTTGTATATCAGTTTGACATCATTGGACCAATCAGTCTGAGAAGAAAGGAAACGAGAGACGAATATATTTCAGACAGGAAACAAGTGTAATAAAACGCATATATCAAGAGTACCGCTATGCCGTGTCTGATCTGTGGAGTGTGCCTTCGCTGTTTAGCGCTTATTAGCCGTCATGGTGTCCTAGCGCACCGCCTGCTGTGCTTGTTAAATGGATTGTGTGCTTCCTCTTGTATGAATCAGCAGAACACTGAAGCATCAGGACTGGAGAGGCTAAACTGTCTTACTGCACACAGGTGAGGAACAAACTGTCTCTTTCTCAGCACTCAGCTGAAGACCCCCTTTCCCGCTTTCTGTCACCCCCCACCACAGCGCAGGAGCTAGAGATGGTGTCAGTATGTGACACTCAAACAGTGTGATTAGGCTGTAGATGGGGCCAGTGTTGCTCTGTGGTCGCCTTCACAGCATCCCTGTTAGAGCGAAATAAAAACCAACGACACCATAGCTCCTGAGGCCACTCTCCATGTTTGAACGCTGCTGCAGTGTTTGGCTCTTTGCTGGCTCTGTGCCAGGCCGGTTGGAAGGCCTCAGCTTTGGGAGTGCGGGGTTGTACTGTTAGACATCAGCTTTCTAGTTCTGTAAGTCAGTGTTTGCCTGAGGTGTGAAATATTGTACACTCTGTAACTCCTAAGATGATCGGTGACCTATGACCCCAAGAACCTGTGATGGAGGTGGTAAGAAGCAAGAAAACATAGGGGGAAAAGAATGCATGCAAAACACACTAATGATTTATCAATCTCTGTATATATAACCATGCACATATACATATATATATATAAATAAAAAGTATATCATATTTATATAACTTTACGATTTGGACAATTACAGAAGCAGTGCGCTTAATGAGAGAGCATTGTGCTGACAGATCGGTGGGCCTGGGAGATGTGCCTTCAGGCGATGGCGTAGGTGTACTGACATGCCGGACCGACACACTGTCACAGCCCGGCTGAAGGGCCGGGGCAATGACCGCCCATCCGCCGCGGGTGGCCCCTCTGATTGGTCGTCTCCACCTTAGACCAGCACCCCCCATCCCACACCCCACGCCTCCCCCCCCCCTCAGAGCCCCCGCTCGTGACAACAGCCTGACACATGTCTCATCTGTCGCTCGAGCTGCGAGTCGTCCTCCCTGGACACGACAGAAAGAGCTGCACACAAAGGGATATAAAATGAGAGATTTGTGACTGGCTCTAATTGTCTGGAGGAGGGGAGGAGGGGTTACCGGCCAAAAGGAAAAGAACCTGAAAAGAAGGAGGGAAAAAAAATAACTAATTTCAATGCAAATAGGATTGAGCTATTAACGTGTGGGCGATGAAGGAAGGGAAAGAGAGAGAGTGAGAGAGAGAGTGTGAGAGAGAGAGTGGAGAAAACAGTGTTTTTCTTTCCTGTTGTAACTGACAAAGGTGCCTTTTGGAGATTAATCCAGTACTGGAAGTAATCAGTAAGAGCCAGTCCTGAGTACTGCTATTGTCAGGAGTCACCTGTCTTAGCCACTGACTACCCCCACCACCCACAGCCCAATTCAAAAGCTCAGTTCACTCTCATCATGCTCACTTTTGTTTTAAAGCCCATTACCCCGCTGCTCCTGCCTTTCTGCCCCAGTGCTACATGCCAGCTGACTCCTTCTCTCTGCTAAAACCTGGTGGCACCCTGTCTTAATTTCCTCACCACTGTGATATGTGCAACCTTTAAGGGATGCCTAGGGTGGTAGTTTTGAAAAATGTATCAATTTTACCATTACCTGCTGTATGTTTAGCCTTACTTGTATTGAAACTGTTTATATGCACTATGAATTATATTACATATATGTAATACTCAATAAATTATATTATACATACTAGTAATTATACGTATATTACCATTTAGTATATTTATCTATTTATCCCTGTCAGCATATTAAAATCTATGAAGAATAAAACAAGTTTTTTGTAATAGTTGTAACTCATGTTTGAGATAAGTGAAATAAGCACAGGAAAGCACAATTTCTACAAATTCATTATATCCTTACGCACTCCACATGTTGCATTGTGGGAAAATGGTGGTTGAACAGACAAAATGGATTATTCCAGCAGTATACAGTTATGTATTGTTACTGTAAATTACATTGTCTGATTGCTAGCCTTTTTAAATGCTGCCCTGGTGACATTTTGGGCAATTAAAGATTAAAACAAAATAAAAATTAATATTCATAATACTTTTCATAAATATGATTCATAAATATTATTAGTTAAATTTTAGGAAGGTGGGGTAATCCTGAATGTTGTGTGTCCCCAGTTAATGCAGTCCCCAGTTTGCTGGAAACACTGATGTCTGTAATTTACATTTTGTTTACAAAATATTTTTCACAGATTAGATCCCTCCCTTTTCATCTACTTTTCTGTGTAACTAGTCCAAAATGCAGTTCATCATTCCAGCAACACTTACAAAAATTTGAAGCATTCAGAAAGCCTCCAACGTATAACACAAATATCATGTAATAACAAGTTACTGCCGATTCATACCAGACATTTGTTTGGAAAATTCTCCTCTATGCAATTACTATTATATTTTACATTATAACTCAGTCACTCAGAAGGTGGTGTATATTAATACATTGTGAATTTTGAAAACACAGTTGTTTAGAGTAGTCTGTATGAATTAGTTTTCTTAAATGCACCTCCTTTTGACACACCTGAATTGAGCAATGATACATATTCCTGGTGTTATTAATAACCTCCACGACTGTGCTGTGTGATCAGAATCCCCATCCAGCACCATGATAAAAACTCTCTGAGATCAGGTTAGAGTGGATGATTCGGGATAAAGGTAAACACGTCTCTCTGCTTCCTCCCTGTATGGAGAGCACAGAGTTCTAAACTGTAGCTCCTACAATCACTGCCACCTGTTTGCACTGATGGATTCCTGGTGCTGCCAGAGGACTGAACAATTATTGTTTTTTTATTGTTCATTATTACAGCTACATTTTTAAGATGCTTTATATCACCTTCACCTCATTCCGCAGTCTTTCCAGTTCCATTATTTACTTGATTAAAAAACTAATTAAATCGTGCAGACTTTGAATTCTAAAGTGATCAGAATATGAAACATCCTAACTGCTTTTCAGAGACTTTACGGACTGCATTACGAGGGATTGTAAATGTAGATTTTCTGTATGTTCTTGAATATAAGAACCCACATGATTGCTGATAATAAAGATGGAAATAAAGGGATTAGTGAGTAATGTTTAATGAGTGACTGGTTACAGGTTGAGATGTCAAAAATCAATATATGTGGTACAGAGCTCATCTCCAGCGATGCTCTCTCTGAATACAACGGAGAAGTCCCACAGAGATCCGGGATCAACAAATTGTCATGGAAACATCACCAACAAAAGAGGGGCAAGTGGACTGACCACAAAAACAGGAGTATTTCTTCGAGGTGACACGGAGCAATAAAACTGAACAGAGACGCCAGCCAGCTGTTGGGAGAGAAGGCGTTGCGCGTTGCCATGGGGACGGGAGGGCGATGATGAACGAGGGACTGCGGTGGGAGATAGAGCCGGTCAATCCATGACTCAACCGACTGATAACCGCCGCTCAGACCGGCCTGGGCTCCGCCGCAGCCTCCGATCACCGTTTAAAGAGCCTGATAAAAGGCCGGCATTCATAAGGAACAGGTTTCCTTTGTGATAGCGAGGTATTCCTCAGCCGAGCGTCTTTGTTGCCCGGGATAAATACCCTTCCCTTTGTGCCTTTAAAAAAGTGTGCGTGGAGATATCGCAGATGCGCGGGGAGATTGTTCTGCAGATTTTACATTTTTACATTTTGTGACGCCCTAAATGCGGCTGCAGATAACTGCTGAGCCTCAAGAACAAGTCAACAGCGAAAGGATCAGCGAGACAAGTTTTTCTTTTTTTTAACCACACCAGTGTTACCAGAAATGTTATATTATTTTCAACCTTGTTGACTTCTTACCTCTTTCCAGGTTATACATGATACATTTGAGAAAAACATAAAAATGGATTCGGCCCTTTGTCTTTTTCATACAATCATATTTCAGGTCCGTTTTGAAGAGCTACACCTCATTGTGGATCTCTTTCTACTGTGTACTTGATTTTTTTTTTCAATGGTGCAGCCTTTGATGCTTGTTAAATGAAAAAAATTAACACATCTCAAAAGGTCAGCTCTTAATCCCTCCCACATGACCCCCCCAGTTGGACGACACTCAAATCCCCCTGGGTTTCAGGCAAAAATGTCGGCTCAAAGTGAACATCATTCTGTTGTGCCTTCACCACACACTTATCGCAGTAAATAGGCTCAATGATACTTTCAGGCAAAGTATCCACCCAGTAAACGCTCCCCATACAATAGATACAGAATGTCTGGACTGAAACAGCAGTCTGAGGTGAATCTAAAAGACCATAGCCAATATGGCAGTTTGTGTGAAAATTCGCATTTCTGTCCCAGGTGACTACCACTGTCCAATGTTATCAAAAACACACTTTAACTTTACTCTCAGTGAGATTTCTGATCTTGGGATTCTGCAGCTGTGACACTGTGCTAGGCGTGGCTGAGATCAGCCGCAGAGAGCTACAAAGATAGCGGGTTTGCCTTCATCCTCTGGACTTAATGACGTAATTTGGGTCACTAATTGGATACAGACCAGACATCCTATTGTGTGAGGCTCCTTCGCCAGTGATTGAAAGGGATCTCTAAAATCAGCGGGAATCCGCCGCTCCGGGTTTGAACTCGGCCGCGTCCGCGGGAGGCCCACCTAGCACCTGGCTTTTGATCATTTCCAGCGAGCCGAAAGGCCAGCGTTCCCTCTGTGACTTCCCTGTCCTTCAGACTCCGGCTCTGACAGAGTGACGGAGTGCATGCGTTTGACTCCCTCCGTGGGCACCTGTGTGTGGAGCCAGATTAATGAGTCCAAAAAACCCACTTCTTGTCAAGTAATTTTTAGTCCTCATCAATTGTGCTCACAGCCAAGTTCTTCGCACACCATTTTCCAGCCTGACATCCATGCTGCAGCCCCACTCTTCTGCACTGAGAGCTTGAGCTAAGTTTGATTGAGATTCAAATGACGCAGACGTGTCTACTGATAAGATATGTATCATAATATCTGAAATTTTGTTACATTGAACCCATATGTGTTGGAGACTGCTAGACAGAAATATTTATTCAATATTTTGAGGTAGGCCTCCCATAGAGGGAGACAAGTGCCAAAATAGAGAAAAAAAATTTGTGTGTTTTAGTAATCACACTTGTAATATCTAATATCTTATTCGGGTTGTGCATGCTTTGGCTTCAGCTTATTTAAATTGACTCGCGAAAATGTATCTGGTTATTGTGGACGTTCATCAAATTTCTACATTTCAGACCATTTAAGGAAAAGATTTGTCATCATTTATCAATGTTATGAGAGCAAGAAAGTGGAACACAATTGAAAAGAGAGGGGGAGGAACTTTCCCAATGTCAAGGTGGACTGGAAGGTAAAACGTCCTCTGTAACCAACGGAGACGGCGCAAGGTGAACGCCGCTTCGGTCTCCGCGAGCGCTAATGTGGGAGGGGCAAGATCTGATGAGGACAAATGGGGCCCACCGCGTCACTCGGAGTGACAAATTTCAGTTTGTGCCTCCTGATGATTTTATGCAGCAAATGCAAACACCGTGCATCGTGTCTCAGCGTTTTATTGGTTTGTGTTGTGCTCACTGGAACCGGGATGCAATGCGTAACCGGTCCTGCAACAGTTTTTTGGGTGTGTGTCTGACTTATTGAAAATTCAGGCCGTGTGTACTTTTTAAGAAAAAGTATGTGTTTACGGAATTTTGAAGCGAGTTAGAGAGAGAGAGAGGGAAGAGGAAAATGAGAGACCAGAGAGAGAGAAAGGGAAGAGCAGAAGAGAGAGGCACCGGAGTGGGCAGCTGATTAATTCTGGTCAGCGTGAGGCGCTGTGTCTTTGTGCAGTCACTGTTCCTGTGAGTCTTGTCCATCTCACAATGAAAATGTAAGTGTGTTCCAGTTAATTGGCTGACCCTTGAGGTCAAGCGAGTAATTCTCCTGCTCCACCATAAATACTGTATGAGCCCATCAAAGCCAGGCCTTAGCCTTCCAGCAGCCCTGCCTGATGAGAATACTGCTAAGAGCACACACACACACACACACACATATACACACACACGCACACACTCACACACACACACACACAAACACACGTGCATGCAGGCACACCTTCACATGCATACACACAGATGCATGCCAGCTCATGCACACACACACACTCACATGCACATTCACACATGCATGCATACACACATGAACACAGATGCATTGAAACAAATACCCACGCACACTACTGCACACACACAGACACACACAGCAATCACATATCCCATGTTCACTAGTCTAAATGTGGGTTGAGAGATAGTCACAGCACAAGTGAAACCACTCACAAAACGTCTGAAGATCCCTCTCTACTCTCAGCCCTTCCTGCCATAAATATGATTTTATTTGTGTTTGCAGTTTGATCCCACTTCATGCCAATTTGTGCGTTTTCTGAGCCCGCAGTTCCTTGCCTTCAGAAATGTGTCTTTTAGCCCCGCGAGTGTTTCATGGCTGATCATCTTTGATTTATTCACAAATAAACTGCTGTGTCCACTCAGATGCTGGGCTGCTTTGCTGGGATTTACGTGCTGTTCAGAAGAGTTACGCACAGACGCGCTTTTACACCCTGCTTCTCGCAGCCGGAGCGTTTTTCTCTATAGATGCACTGGATGTTTTATTGGAGGGTTTTCAAATTTGCCATCAATTCCAGGTCCAAGTCGCAAATTTGCGATGGCAGTGTAGTCTTGGGTCTAGTCTCAGGTAGTGCTGTTTTATGCTCTTTGATCAGGAACTGCACTCCTCTATCTCTGCTCCCCAGCTAAATGCTATCAGTGTGTCCCTTAGAGGCGAGGTTTGCACTGACAGTCAACAAGGACAGATGGACAGATACTTATGCGTTTTCAGAGATAAATTCTCACACATATACGCACCATTATACGCACCAAATCACACACACACACACACACACCCACACACACACACTCACACACACCCTTCCTTTATGAGCTGTGCTGGGAAAAGAACAGGCCCCTCTGTTTGTCCCTGCCCTCTAATGGCCCAGGGAGACATCATGTTAAAGGAGCGGGGAGGGACAGGGACATGTCTCCCTGCAGACTTAGACAGGTGTCCCTACCCTGCAGCTCTCTCCCGTTATCACACTCTCTCTCTCTATCCCTCTCTCCCTCCCTCTCTCCCCTGGCTGCTGTGGAAATGATGGAGCATGCTGATCACAGGTGACACGCTTGCTGTCTTTTTGCAGTCTGCAGCGTTTGTGGTTCATCATTATTTTAAGGGTGCCATGTTGGTGTCACATCCCCTTGGCTAACGGAGAGACGGGCCGCCCGCGGGAGGCGGGGCCCAGGCCTGTCACTGCGTCTCCCCCGCCGGCCGCTCAGAGTACTCCAACACTGTTTGTTCACACTCACAGACGCTTGGCTAAAAGCAGGGGGAAACATTATAAAAACATTTTTAGATATAATGCCAGCCAGTCAGGATGATCAGCAATCGATTTTATGTGTTGAAGTGTGACCCTGTAATTTCAAGAAAAAAGAAAAATACACAGTAACCACTTAATATTTTAACAGTGTTCCTGCAGCAGGAGCTGAGTCACAGTCAGAAGGTTCCAGTGGTGCTAAGTAGCCAGGAAGGTGCTATAACTGTATATATTATATATCTATCTGTCTATAATCAGCTTAAGTAATTGTCCAGCTTTATAAATGGTTTATAAAATTTAGATTATGGTTTATAAAATAGTTTGTAAATTGTAAACTGTGCTAAGTGTTCAGGGAATTACTGCATCATCTAAATAAACAATGTAAAAAAAAAACATAGCACTTATATCCTTCCTATTCTGTATGGCACTTCAGAGGTATAGCACTGATTCATAAACTGACGCTTTAATTAGGTTAAGGATGTTTTCATCACTCTAGCACTTCCTCTTCCTTTTCAGTAGGGCACTGGTTATTGTAGCGCTGTGTTATGAGTGGACATAAATGTAGTCTGTCGTTTCCTGTACACGTGCTGTTGTTCATGTAACCTTATCATACGCACTTATGGACCTTTTTTGTAAGTTGCTCCAGATCAGAGCATGTGCTATTATAGTAAATATGAAGGTAAATGTTGTACCCTTGTGTGTGTGGAAGCTAGACATGTGGTAAAATATCCAGCTGAATGGATATTAAATCAGACGAGAGGTATGTAAGCCACCCTCAGTATGGGTGTCTGTGGTGCAAACAGATAAAGTACTGTAGAAACTTTAACATTCACATTTCAAGGATTATACCTTTTTAAATGTTAACATATCAATGATATCCTGCTGGAATGAGCATCTGTATTTTTTTCTTTCTATTATTTGAAAACGCACAGTGTTAGCATAGTGCTTCTGTAATCACGCTGCTGTAACACGGCAGCCCCATTGACAGAATGTTAGCAGTGAAGCTACTGTGTAGGCCAGTGAGTCAAGTCCGTATTAATGTGAGATTGATAGGAGCCGAATGAAAGTGGCTAAACGTTTGCAAGCCGTCGTCCGCCTCAAGCTGGAGTTTTGTTGCCTTTGAGATACAGTGTATCTAAGGATTTCACTATTTGTACAGCTTTAGTCAAGCTGACAAAATATAAAGCGCCACAATGGGAAAATCAATCTCTTCGACTGGGCCGAGCCGGTGCACAATATTCTGTCTGAGAAAACATCGTTTCAAACGCCATCATTTAGACCGCCGGACAAAACATGATACCTAATTCTGTCGCAGTCATCAAAACGGCAGCAGCCTTTGCATCCCGCGGCTCGCAAATAAAAGGGGGGCCTCCAAGGTCACGTGCCTTTTTATCTGTTCCATGTGGAGGCGAAATCTCCGAAATTACAGCACAGCACAAAAATCAGCTGCCCGCGTTCCTCCACCTAAAAGTTCATTACCCTCCGAAACGGTTAACGTTTCACACTTGTCTGGATCTATTATAAATCCTCCGCCGCCGCCGCCGCCGAAGACCCGGGCGCTGAAATGCACGGGAATAACGCGCTTTGTGCTGAAAGTTAAATAGCCGGCATTGTGCAAACGTGATGACTGCGAGCACAAAGCCCTCACGCGCTGAATACAGAGATATGAAAAACAACAAAGGGATGGAAACTGGATTTGTCTCCTGTTTTTTTTTCTCTCCTTTCTTTTTTTTTTTTCTTCTTCTTCTTCTTCGGCTTCTCCCTTCTCTTCCTCGTGTCAGAGGAAGAGGCATCAGGGCTTGAGGGGAGGGGAAGCAATCAATGATTTAAACAATAATGCAGTGCTCTGTATTCCCTGTCACACTCCTGCTCGCTCGGCGCGCTGGGGGCTGTCACACACTGTCACCGCGCAGACAGCTCATCCCGCGCGCGCTGCTACTCCATCTTGTAGCTGTCGGGCGGGCCGCCCTCCCTCTCTCCCCTCCTCTCCCTCCGCGCTCCCTCCCTCCCGCCGCGGCTCGCCTGGCGTGGTGCTCCATGTTAATACGCCTCCTTCAGCCGCGCCGGCACACCCCCAGCCCCCACCCCCAGTACCGCGCCCTCCGTGCCGGGGCCACGCCCTGTGTCCACCCCGCCCGCGCCAGCGCTCGCCGGCTCCAACGTATCGGTATCGACACCCTTTTCCACGTTTATGCGTCGGTGGTGCCTCGGAACTGTTTTCCCTGGGCTAAGTTTCCTGGAGGAACTGAAAAAGCATGGGACAGTGGTCTGACCCAGCGGACTGAAGTAGGCTGAGTGCGGCTGGGGAAGCATCTTCCCTGGTTTTCATTTTTTAGTAAAAAATCTCATGTGGCCTTTAATTTAATCTGCCACAGCGTGTCTTCTACCTCTTAGCCTCAGACTCTGGGGGACGAGATCTCTGCTCTGCCTTCCTTTTAGAGATCCACCTTCTCCTATTTGGGCCTCATACCTTATCCCTACCCTACCCCACTGATCCTATATGTAAGTGCAGGGGGACAGGGGACAGGGTGTTGGTGGTAGTTTGTGTGTGTGTGTGTGTGTGTGTGTGTGTATGTGTGTGTGTGTGCGCGTGTGTGTGTATGCTCACATTCACTGGTCTGGGAGTGTTGTTGGCCTGGTCTGACACTGTTGCTCATTTAACTGTTGTGCTGGAAGTTGCTCTGGATAAGAGCGTCTGCTAAATGCATGGAATGAAATGTAATGTAATATATGTGGGGGTCATGTAGTACATCTTCACCAGATCTCAGGTCACGAAGGTTGAGAATGCACAACTCCCTCAGCAGGTGTAACAATGGTGACCACACCCACACCAGCTGATGTCAGAACAGCAAATACCTCCCCTCTGGCTAGGGGATGGTACATTGCAGATTTACTGGATTTCCTAATACCAATTTTCATGGCAGCCTATAATTCCACACCAACACCTGATTACCCGAATCTGAAGCTCGATTTACACCGAAGTAAAAGTGGGACTCTGCTGGTGGCCTTCTGGAACAGCGTCAGATGTCTGACGGTGAAACAGAGACTGGGATCAGCAGAGTGAAAGGCGGATTGTGTTGGCTGCGTTCTCTCGCAGTGTTGAGTCACAGACTCTTTAAGAGAATGACACATCATGAGGCCAGCAGAGCAGTCAGAGGAGTGCTCCTGTGTCCCCCCCCCCTCTCTCTTGCAAAGAAACACAGCAAACCAAAGACTCATTACCCATGTGCACCCCCCCCCCCCCACCCCCACACACACGCACTCTCCCAACCCGGAATTTGACTTGCATTTAAAAATGTCAGCTCAAATTGGGCAAATGTGACGAGCAAATTAAATCTGTCACGTCTGGTTTGCATGCGCCCGACAGGAATCCGATAGGAGGAGCCCGGGCTCTAATCACACCTCGGTGACGGCGCGCGCGGCGGGGTGTCGGGGCGGTCCGCGGCGCTGGTGACACGCTCGCGGCCGGCCTGAGCCATGGGTAAAGTTCAAAGGTCACGTGAGCCTCCTTGTCTCTGTCCTCGGGAAACAAGCGGGAGAAAAAAGGAAAGGCCGGAAATCAATGGTTCAATATTCCAGGGCCGTGCGCCGGAGCCGGAGCTGCGAGATCTTATCCCCCTCCGGCAGTAATCCCAGCGCCATCAGTCAGGACACCGAGGCTGGGAAGGTCAGCGGGGTCGGGGGTCAAAGGTCGGGCCCACGGCGGGGTGTTCCGCGTGGACATTTGCCCATCCACACCGTCCTGGGTGACACCTGACACCTGTGCAGATTGAGCGGAGGGCCAAGCTCATTGGTCCGGGTCTTTGGGGACACGCAGTGACACTGAGCTCAGTCACGCTGGGCTGTGACTCTGGACATGGGGGAATAGAGGGTGACCTGCTGCCTCATGGCTGTGCAGGTGCTGCTGTCCCATAAAGACTCCGTCCGTACATCCTGATCCAGCAACGCTGTCCAAATAGTGTCCAAGAATCTGCTCTTCAGAGGCATCCTCAAACGCACATGCCAATAACCTCAAAGCCTGTGGGTAGCATTCTCTTCATTAACTCCCTACAGTCCAAAATGCATGTGGAGTCTTCTTCTTATGGACAGATGTTGTTTGCATTATGCATTATGAAATGTGATGTGATATTCTTTGATCATATCTAAGAGGTTAAACCTCATAGGGGCACTAGTGTCTATTGTATCTGTATTTACTAATTTGCCACCATTTTTATAAAAAGGCCAAAAACACCAAATCAAAAATATACATATAGGATCCAATATTTTCAATTAAAAAATTTGCAGAAAAATACCCAGATTTTTTAACAGCAGATTTAACTGTTTTTCCCCTGAATGTAATGCTCATCAGATATATTTTCAAATACTGCAGTGTTATATTGGTGTGATTAATGCAGCTGTTTGGGTTAGCTTCTAATGTCATCTATTTTTGTATTCTTGGCCACAGGTTTTCTGGAGTTTACAGCGAAGTTACAAACTACAGCTGGACTCATACTCCTCCAAAATGGCAGGCTAAATTAGCACAGACATATTTCATGGTGACATGCTTTCATAGGATTCACCAAACAGCCATTTGAGTGCAGTTACACAATGCAATCGTCTGTGCCACGCTATTGCTGAGGACAACATCTCGAGTTGATGTTTTTGACTTTGCAGCTTTTGGTCTGATTTGTGCAATTACTGTTTCCCAAATGAAACTGTAACTAACCGTGACACCTCCTCCTTTGATACTTGTGCAGAAAGGTGGTATGGGGAATGAAACGCTTGTGTTGCAGTGTGAGTCTTGTCAGTAATTGAAGAAATTCAAAAGAGACAATTGAATTTCCAGCAAATGCTTCTGAAAATGTGTCCTTACTTTGTGTTTCTTATTGGCTCAGATGGAGCTCTAAAACTATTACACCATCAGCATAGTCATTGAGATATTTGCTTTATGAGGCTAAGATGGTTTATTTAAATGCAGTTTCCCTGCCCCCCCAAAAAAAAAAACCACAATTTTAATATATAACAGAACTGAAATTGAGTTACCATGTCATTTTATCTTTTAGTGTTTTCTTTATCTGTAAAACTAGGCTTCCTTCAGTGATCTCTGGAAAACGCCCGTTGCCTCCAAAGAAATGAAGGCCAGTTGTGGCCTGTTGTGACCATCCTCTGCTCTCCCCTGACTCTCCTCGGGGCACACTCTGACACTGGGCTGGGGACCATGTGACCGTTTATAATCAAAATACGATGAAGCACAATCAAATAAAAGGTGCTCCCCTCTCAAGGGAAGGACTTCCTTGGGTCGAAGGGGGAAAGGTCACGGCAGGAAAACAGGAAGCTGCCAGGACAAGCAGGTGATAATTTCTCTCCGCTGTGAGACACTTTCGAAAGTTTAAATCGCTGAGTGCAAAAAAAAGAAAAAGAAAAAATTAACGATCCTCGGATCACAAGTGCTCTCATTCTCATTCACACTGTCTTCATTGCCCCTCCTATATTCAGCCCAAATGGTGCGTACAATGCAAAGTCCCTCTCTCAAAGAGATTAAAGTCAGCAATTAAACTCTAATTAGGTATCATGACTCTCAGGAACTTCATACGGTAATTAAGTTTTCGGTTTGCACTGAAAATGAGTTGGAAAAAAAAGATAGTGTACCTGTTGGGCTGAAACTGGCATTTCAGAGAGTATATACATCTTACAGTGCGGCTATTATTTACTTTTTTTCATTTCACTTTTACCTGCTGTAATTAACAGGAGAGAATGTTAAAAGCCTTGTTCATAATCTCTGCTTGAGGTTTACATGTGTGGAAAGCTAATATTAAACTGCGGTTTAATTCACCCCAGCCAAAATGAGAAAATAAAACTACTGTACACACGGAAGACAAAGACTTCCACTATATAAATCATGTTTGTTTATGCCATGCTTATAATACTGAGGAAGATTATAAAAACTTCATGATTAATTGAGTGCATCTTGTTAATTGTACTCCATGAGTTTTGGAAGTGTACAGTGTATCTCCGGCATCAAACATTGTACCAAACACGGTGAAGCTAAATCTTACAAACAGTGTGATCCGTGTTTGCAATGGAATGGGACCACGTATAGTTAATTAACAATGAAATATACCGTTGTATCACTCCTCTCAATAGCAAAGGCTGCTCATGGTGTAAGGTGCACCTCATCAGCTGACAAAAGTCTGACCTGAAAGATGGAAGCAAGAGAAATTATGTTCTAGTAGGAAGAAGGGTGTAAGATGAAAGGAAAATTCTCAGATGTGAATTTTGGGGGAAAACATGCAATGTTACGGCACATGTATTTCATGGCCATATCTGACCATTCAGAGCAAAGGTCTGTAAAACAGTCAATCGTATTACAAAGGTTTGATTCTTTCGTTCCTGCTTCATTGTGTTCCAGCTGGATAAGATAAACCTAACCAAAGCAACCCTGCCGAAGGGGAGAAACAGCCCACTGTGGTCAGTGGTTGCTGGGGAAAAGAACAACACCAGCAATAATTGCGATAATAACAGTAATGATTATTATTACTGTTGTCATCATGATCATCCTCATCATCATCTTCACCATCATCATCATCATCATCTTCACCATCATCATCATCATCATCATCATTTTCACCATCATCCTCATCATCATCTTCACCATCATCATCATCATCTTCTTCACCATCATCATCATCCTCATCATCATCATCATCATGGTAACAGCAGTGAAGGAACCAGGTGTGTTGATAATCTCATAATATCCATGGCACTGCACTGTGTCCCAAGGTCACGGCAGGAGAAGGGGTGGCACTGTCCACATTCCTGCACTCGCCGCCCCCCCCCCCCCAGGCTTAATAATGTTTACACATCTGACAGACACAGGCTCCCTTTAAAAATACATGAAGAAAAAATAAGAAAGCCCCCCACACACACACACAAACCCCCCCACACACCCCCCAGCCCTCCCCCGCCCCCGGCCCGGAGGGGCACTGTCCACTCCGGCTCTGTCTGCCCTTGTTTGGAGAGACGTTTTAAAGGGGAGAAATGAAAACAAGCTCACAGCCCCCTAGCCTGAAACGGGTGACTAATATCCTGTGTGTCAACGGCGCGGCTCTCTCCGAGAGGGCCCTATCTGAACGGCATCTCCCGCCGGCACAATGGAGCCGGGCCTGATAAGAGTCGTGCTGTGACATCGGGCTGGCAGATAATCGCAGGCCACTTTCAGCGCGCCTTAATGGGGGCCAATAGACCCGCTTGTTTAAAGTGACACGGCTCCCTGCCACCGTCCCTCTCCTCTGCTGCTTTCATCTTTTTTTTTTTTTTTTTTTTTTACAGCGGTTCTGAACCCTTTTGAACCCATTTTGGGTCCCCACTTGAAACAAAAAAAAAAAAAAAAACAACACAACATGCCATCACCCAAGCCAGGCTTAGTTTTAAAGAAACAAAACTAAATGCCCTGAATTATATTGCTGTATTCATAAAAAATATTTCCCAGTTTAATAATGTTTGATTTTAATAAGCTTTATTCATAAAGACAGAATTATAACAATCACATGTCTGCGGGTAGCTCTGAGCCTCCTTCCCCACCCAGGTGAGGTGTCTCTGATGTTTGCAGATGCACTTTTCCAAGGGGGTAACAGCATGTTCACTGACATCCTGTGCATCTCCTTATTCGAAATACAAATCACAGAAATGCTGTTACATTCATTTATTATTATTATCAGTGTTAAAGAACAGGATGCATTCTGTCTTTGTGGAGCTTCTGTGTGCCCCTGCGGCTTTATCTATATATAAACCCTGTTTTATTATACAACGAAGTGTTTGCAATAGTGCATCTTCCACATGTAGCTTGCCATGGTCCCGCGGTCGCCATCCAGTGCACGTTAATTTCAGGAGCACACCTAGGTCCACACCCCCGCTGTGATAAATTATCAAAGAACACCATTTATGAAGAGGAGCGTAACCTGGACAGGTGGGATCCCGCGGTTTGTCACGGGTCTAAATCTGTCACACTGACAGCAAAGCTGACAGCCATCAGAGAGACAGGTGTGCAGTCACGTCAAAAAAAGGCAAAAACAAAACCAAAAATGGATCCTTCGTATGTAAACATGTGCAGAGATCAATCTGTGGCATTTGTTTAAATTGTAACAATAGATACAAATAGCAATATAACACAATTACATCATAAAAACAAGTGCCCTTTTAAGAGATTTCAGATTCCAGCACATACACACACATACGCACAAAAAATCATCCAACACAAGGACAAATGTGACACCTGGACATATATCAATCCTGCAAGACACATTTTCCAAAGAGGGCCTTTTTAGAAAAGTGGCTAAAGGTAAGCAGAGGTTAATCTCAGAAATCCTTTCATCATTAATTATATTTTTCTCTAAAATCTGCTGCCTGTTGAAGAGTAACTGAAATGTTAATCAAAGCTGATGGCAAATTCATCTGTCTTTCTGATTTAAAATATGTCACTATGCCATTTGAATGCACTTTACCCCCAGTACATATTAATTAAATATTAATAATTTCCTACAGGTTTTACATAAATCCTAAATAATCTCGATCATTACTGCCATTTTACACTCCAGTTCCTCTCATGAACCTTAAGACAACCAATCAACAGCAGCGCTTTAAATTCACTTCAAACCGTACTGTGAACAATTATTGCAAATTTATATTCCAAAAACATCTTAATGCAGGTTGAGAGTCTTTGTGTGCATTAAGATGGGGTGTAATGTGAGAATTTTCAGGTCCCTGGCTTTCCAACACTTCAATGGTAATTATTGTTATTAGCATCACGGTTGAAATCACTCCGCAAGGGCACGCCAGGGCAGTGAAACCTTGTAAATGCCACGGAAAAGATGACTGAAGCAGAAAATGTTTCACCATAAGCTTCAAAGGTGCAATAAAATTCAGCCAATCCTATTTATTTCTCACACAGAGAATAAAGTGTGTCTTCCGGTGTTCTTTTGGACATCCGTTACAAAAATGTGCTTAATGCTACTATGATTTTATTGTATCATATTATTTCTTTAAGCATGCCACATTTTTTTTTTTTTTTTTGCTTTGTGCATACAGCCATTTCCGCAATGTTTAAAAATATATCAGTGTGGACAAATGCGTTTTGGTCGGAGCAAGACGTGGTTCAAAGCAGGCTGAAAGGGGATATTATTAGCGGTGGCAGGGATGAGAAGGAAGCAAGCAAAACAACACCAAAGCATCATGTCACTTTCCGGGGCAAATAAAAAGACATACAGTGGGCATCAGATCGAATCATTCTCACAGTCAGAGGCAGCCCTGTAATTGTGATGTTGACCAATCTCTGTTGCTCGAGGTGGTGATTTATTCCGGGCCCTAGCAGTCACTGCGGGGAAAAAAAAGACCCTTGTGCCACAGCCTGGCTATTACTGGTTAACACTTCGCTCACCAGGGGAGGCACAAGGACCACTGGAGTGTAGTATGATCACAAGCACCACACAAAGGGAGAGGAAAAATTGCAGTGGAAAATATTTTTGGATCAGTGATGCGTTTGTAACGGCATGATTCCCCGAGCTGGGAATATGCCCTGTTCCCTCGCACAGTACCAGGGAAAGCTGGAAAGAAAGAGAGCAGGTGGAGGAGTCCTTTCTTAGACATGGTCTAAGATTTGCGGAGCAATTTTTGTACATCATCAACAACCACCACTTAATTTTTTTTCTTGGACTCGCTGATCACATCTGACATCAAAACCCCTTTATAACTTCCATGTGCTTCAGTAACTAATAATTTAGTCACCTAATTATACACTGAGATTTTTTGAAGCTTCTGTTAATTTTCTGTGTGATAAAAAAAAATAACAGCAACAACAACTGTGGACTGCCCTAGAATCGCTTCATGAACAGTGACCTTCTGCTCAGACGATTTCACAGACAGATGTGTCCGAAGCGTCTGGAGGTGTGCTAGTTAAAGGCGTTCTGATGTCTCCGTCTACGCCCTGGAAACATTGGGCATCAAGATGGCAGCTGATAATTCAAATCCAATCTGACGGGAAAGGATTGTTGTGTCTTATCAGATAAAGCCATTGTCCCCATTTCCTTTTATAAACTTAAAGGAGGGGGATCGGTCGAGGTTTTTTGGGGGGGGGGGTCATAATTTCTTGTCTGAGTGAAATAGACTGACTTGAATTACCGTACTGTGATGTGACAGTGTCCATTTTTGGGGAGGGGTGGGGGTGGGAATAAAAGAGGAAATGTGTGAGGATGGCGTGAAGAGGAAGTTCATTCCTAAAACAAACAGCGTTGACTTTGATTTACACTGGGGGCTGTTCCTTTAATAATTTATGGCTGGATGAATTTATGACCCTGTCCAGGCTAGCTGCAAAATCTGAATTGCCAAATAATTCGATTTTAGCACAGAGCTTATAAATTATCTTCTGATTTGTCTGGGCCTGTTTGTCAGCTGCCTTGTGCTTCGGGTCAATGGTGGCATTTGCCTGTTTGTCTTTTAATTGCTCTTCTCCACTCAGATAGATGAGTGCTGATGCCTGGTGTTCAGGCGGGGACAAGGGAGGGGTATCTCTCTATTAGAACACCCGGCTGCATGGTGACAGATAATGCAGTAGTGGCCGTGGCATCGTGTGAGAAACGGATACACTTTATAATAATTCAGAGAGTGAACAAAGGCCAGTGATCTGTGTTGCATTTATCTTTTGTCCCTCAACAATTCAATAAAAAAGGACATTTGCACACCTGAGGTTTTTGTTCAACCACAGGTGTGTATGAGGGGAAGGTAACCACTCGGTTACATGAGGAATAAACACTTTAACACTATTATCAGTGGTAAATTTTGAATTCATTTCAGTTTGTGCTAACATGTGGTCCATACCCTGCGCACAACAGGTTCCTGAAAAAAATGTATTATTATATAATAATATATAATATATACATATTTCACATCACTCTTAGGATACCAAATGACAAAAGGGGTGGTTTGCATACAGAACAGCTAAAATCCTGAATGATGCATTCAGAATGTAATGTTTTATTCACCTCAGCCAATCTTTAGACATGCTTATAAAACCAATAGCCTGGTCTCTTAAAGCTATTGATTATGTGATTTTTTTAGTGCATTGAGGATGTGAGTCTTGGATGGGCGTGAGTTACTCTCCAACTGAATCCCCTCTGAATCTATTTAAAGTGGCACATATTACTCAGTGCTTCATCACGCGATAATTTTAGTCCCTTCCGTGTCTCTTTAATGAAGCCGTGTGTCTCGTGAACCTGTCTTTTCACTGGTCTGCTATACGATGATGTTGTTCTGTCAGTTTAAATACACAGAGAGGAAATCAAAACAAAACAACTGGATCTCAGAATGACTTATGAAAAAAAAATTACTGTATGCAGAAACAGTTTGTCCAGAACAGTATTTCACCATGGCAGTTTTCTTGCACGTTCCTCGGGAAGGGAAAAAGGAATGGTTTGGTGAACCTTCTGCTCTTTCTTCTGGAAATGCCTGTTTGGATAGCCGGAACCTTAGAAGTCCTTGTAAGCAACATGGCTGAACTAGTGAAAGTCTTCTTCACTGCAGTCATGTTGCTGTTGCAAATACAGCTGGACCTTAAGTGGAATCTGTGTTCAAGAGGAGACGTCTCTTCCTCAAACACTGACACACCGACTGCTCACATAAGACGAATTCCTAAAAGCAAGTCATTTCCAGCGTATTCGATATGATTTATTACTTACATTAAGGACAAGAACGTACATAATCAAAGTAAATTAAACAAAATTAACATTAAACAATAAATGAACCTGTTAACGGTTAATTGAGAAATATTTTCTCTATTCATAACTATGATTTATTAGTTAATTACAAGAAAATTCCAAAAAAAAAAGGTATTTTATGTCTTTCTTTTTTTTGCTGAGTTACTTTTTTCAAATTTCTCTGGCATTATTATTTGTGTAAATGTTTAACTGTGCAACAAGCTATTAGCCTTTGGAATCCCTCAATACTTGCACCCCTGCAAATACAAACTGATAGTTAGGTGAACTGTGTGAAATGACTTGCTTCCACCAGCCATGTTGAATGACCCAGTAGGACAATGACTCAAGTAGAAAAATGAACTCTGTTTCTGGATCTTTCCTGGGGCAGCAGTGTGACTTACTGGTAAGGAACAGGGCTTGTAACCGAAAGGTTGCTGGTCTGATTCCCTGCTGGGGCACTGCTGCTGTACCTTTGGACCAGGTACTTAACCCACAATTGCCTCAATAAATATCCAGCTGTATAATTAGAAAACATGTAAAAACTGTGATCGATGTAAGTTGGTCTGGATAAGAGCATCTGCTAAATGCCAATAGTGTAATGTAATCTTGGCATGAACTGATGCCAGTCCTTTTTCTCCCCTGATTTCTGTGAACATAACTAGCTAGAAAACAGTGACGCTAGCTATGTTCAAAAACCAGCCCTTGGCCACTAGTTAGCAGCAAGCTAGGTAGCTAGGTGGAAAAATGATCTGACTTGACAAACTTCAGTATCCTCCTGCATCATTTGGTCTGTGATGGCAGTTCTCTTCTCCCATGCTTTACGATTTTTACTGATTTGCTGTTAGCTAACTAGTAAGCAGGCACGACCCCAGTGTCCGCAATCAAAAATGTAAATTCTCTCTCCTTATTACACACAGCAAACAATATCTCCATACGAGCAGGACATGTTCAGTGTTTGCTTTAAAAATCATTGCTATTTGCAGGAGATCACACTATTTACTATTTACTTGGCACAGTGCCAGACTTCTTCCTTGCTTGTCGGTTCCCTAAATATGGACACTTCTGCCAAACATACTGTAATCGCACCCTGCTCATATTGAGGGCCAGGTAGCCAGCTGTGCCTGCAGCTTCTTGCTCCAAGCCACACATCACATGTCCTCAGCCATAAGTGGCCATAAGTCTTCTTAGCATAACCAAAAAAATGAAGCTGAATGCGGCTGATGTAAATAAGTTTTATGATATAAACAGCAGCTGAGTGAACCTAATAAACAGAAACTCCCCAGCCTGATTCTGGAGGGCCACAGTCCAGCTCGCTTTCCAGGGCTCCTTAAATCATTACATCTCAGAGCAGGAAAGAGAGTTCATTCAGACAAGGCGGGGGGGAACCGGTCGTATCAGATGGTTATCTGCTCAAGGGGAAGAAAGTTCCCTGAACAGCTGCCCACCAGGGATTTGGTATCAAAACTGTCCTGGTTTTTGCATGATATACGTAAAGGGCCATGGATGCAGATAAGAGGCCAAGGACCGCTGAGGAACACAGTGCCTTGGGACTACAGTTCCCATCCTGCAATGTAGCTGCTGACATCATTAGTGTCCCAGTCTGGCCTCTTTCTTGGAATGGACTATAATGTTATTGGAATGGACAATAACATCTATGCCGATGACTGTCATTTAGTTCAGCAAAACATGTGGCGGAACAGTGATCTGAAACACACGCAAAGAACCTTAAAGGTGCTTACATGCTTAACGCAGATGCTTAACGTGCATCTACAGAGTAGTTTCCAATGTCACAATGCTGTTCACACGTGCTACTGATGTCAGTACCTTCGATGCTGCATGGTTCAAAGAGCCCTCCTGCACATCCACAAGGGGACAACCGCATGGACCGACCAACAGAATCACACATAACCTATGCTGAGGATGCAGTGAGCGCAGGGCTTAAAAGGGTCGTGTGCTTCCGTCACCTTTTCAATGTAGTGACGTGACCGTGCGGCTAATTGGTGCAACACAGCTGCCCCCACCTCCTCTGAGAAAATAAAAACAAAGCACTGAGCATGCTCCAAGGTGCAACTATCCTTTTTACTGCCGGTGGACAAAGCTTGGGCAGAGTTGCTCTCGTGATAGGTCTGTTGGAATACATCGTGTGCAGGGGTCCGTCTCTGGTTTATTTCAAACGCGTCGGTACTGAGAGGAGTATGCAGCAACTAAACCTGTGTGTACCAGCCGGGGAGCCCCTAACACAGAGATTCCCCCCTCTTTCCCTCCGCTTTGATCACGCCTCACTGTACTGTCCCCCCTGTCTCTGCTCCAGGTGATCTCCTCCACAATGATATGCCAAACCCTGCCAGAACAGCGGTAATGGAGGGGGGTGCATTGATCTCGAGACAACAACAACCGCTAATGTAGTTTTCTTTGTGAGATTCGCTCTCCCTTGTCTCCCCCCGATGTCACGCGGGGCGCAAGCTCCTTCGGTCTGACATGCAGGCTAATGTGGACGATTGTCAGAGGCGGGTGGCATTAAGGGTCAGGGTAATGAGTTAGCGTCCACACAGCCTCATGCCAGGACTCTCATTGTTTTCCCTCCATTTCCCTCTCTCTCTCTCTCTCTCTGGCATCCGCCGCCGCCCGTGTCACAGAATATTGATTTTATTCGATTTCTCACTTCCCCTCCTCGTTTTCTCATTTATCTGTCTTTATTTTTCTTTCTTTTTGTTTTTGCTGATGTTTATTTTCGTACTTTAAAAACTAAAGTCTTAACATTTTTAACACTGGACTGTCAGAAAATAAAAGTGCACAGTGATGTAGGGAAAATCCATTTGGCAGCATTGTTTCATTAATCACTCATAGATGCATAGATGTACGTCCATAGTGTCAAAGAAAATATTTCTTATTGATAAGTATTTAATATCGTCATCAGCGAAGTAAAGATTTTTCACTTGGGTGATATTTCATGACATATCCATCAGCAGTATCTTCCAATGCAAGAAAATGGATCTCCTCGTGATTAAAACTCAAGGACTGTGTCATGTGTTTAATATTATCCAACATGAACACTTTCAAAGACAAACGACAAATGGGAACTCCATCTTAATGTCAGTTCTGTATGCTTTTATTAATATCGATATGTGTACATATTCATTCCACATTGCTGCTTTCATTTTTTCCACATTTAAAAAGGCCCAAAATTGATTTAAAGCTGGAATGACACATTGGAATCAGTTCTGTAATGCCATATCACTTACATGACTTCAATAAGAAAGAGAGAAAATATAGACACAGTAGGTCCGTTGGTTAGTTAACATTTTTTAAATTTAAATAAAATGATAACTACATCAGTTAACAATCTATATATTTATTTATTTGCCACCAGATAGATGAAACATGTCCCAAATGTTTTGGATGAGGTCATAAAATATAATTCAGATTTTACAACTGAACAGTATTAAAAAGGATACTAGGACCAGGCAGGATTAAAGTATAGACTAAGTCATTGGAATGAACACATACTATGCAAAATGATCCTTTAGAGAAGAAAATCTCTAACAGACATGTAAGATCAATATTTGCAGTAAAGATGATTGTCATAGATAACGCGTGGAAAAATATACTGACTCCTTATGGTTTTTTGCTTGTGTTGTACTCTGCCTCACTTGTAAGTCACTTAGGATAAAAGCATCTGCCAAATGAATAAATGTAAATGTAAATATACTACTGCCTCTGTTTTTACTATTAGTATTATAACCATCAGTACAATAATCACAATTATCATCGCTATTAGAAGGAGAATACCATGTATTTGCAGGTGTCTTTCCTCCAAGGGTGGAAGAGTGCTTTATTGTCAGCAGAAACATCACACAGTTCACCCTTGATGAGTGTGATGTAACTGTTGCCATCTTTCCCCTGATCCTGAGCAATGATGGGCAGGCAATGACTTATTATGTCAGCTAAACTGGAAGCAGTTTGGATTGAAAGTGGCAGATTTTAGATGTGTGATTTTAGAAATGAATAGCAGAGTTAGCACCTTTCCCCCTTATCATGAGGCTCTTGGGCCACAGTCCTTGTCTGGTCAATAAGTAAGACCCTTTACTGTATAGCGTGCCCACCCTTACCCTGCGGCCATGGGGTTTTTCTGGTCAAGAGAGAAGAGGACCCCTCACTAGCTTTCAACAGCAGCCTGGCAATCCTCAGCCTCTCCAATCAAAGAACTGACCCAGCCAGTTCAGCCATCTTAGCTTCTGCAGTTTACAGCAGGGGGTTTGAAGATGGTATGCTTTTGCAGTTAATGCAGCCAATGAAAAATTTACGTGTTATTGGTAAATGCCCATTTTGCCATCTGACTTAAGAATCAATACCAAATTCAACAACATGGTTTAAATTTGCTGTTCATCGCTGTAAATAAGAGCTGCTAGGCTAAACAGGACTGTTTAGGGGGCTCGTATTACTGCAGATGTGTGTTGTGACAGATCATTTTGAATAAGCTTTGCCCTTCCATAATCCTCCAGCATCTGACAGACCATATGAATGAAGCATGGTCCACCACTTCTGCTACAGCCTGCACGGGCTAGCGTGCAGTGTGCCACACACGTTGCCTGATAAATTAATTTTATACATCTTTGGTTCTGCTTATGCTTTGGCCTGTAATGTTTTTTTATGTTGTCGCTGGTCATTTGTAGCCTTCGACGGTTCTCTCTCTCCTCGCCAGGGGAGACAAATGGAGGCCGAGAGGAGGAGTAATATTTCCAGCGTGGCGCTCGGTGACAACACAGCTAAAACCGCACTGTTTGTGTTGACAAAGGGCGCCTGCAAACTACTGCGGCGCTGGATGCGTTTTCTCAGAATCCCGCCTCAGACTGTGTGCACTCGGATTGTAAAAATAAGTCCGATATCGGGCGAGGAACTTCTGTGCAGAGTAATTTGGAAGTAATTGGCATCGATGAACTACCTGCTGTAGTTATCTTTAGTTTTATCACGCTGTCAGTCACAACGCCCAATTATGGCACTCAATTACTTTAGACTCTGTACATCATAAAAGCAGATAGACAGACGCCACTGCTGCAGTAACAGAGCAACGCCCATCGTTGTTGCCCATGAAAAGAACAACGAAACACAGAACCAATCCTCGCCTCAGAGAAGCCTCTGCAACCGTCTTATCAGCTGGAAAGGAGGCACTAACAGACAGTCTGGAAACAAATGGCCCTTTTCTTTATTATCTCTGTGTTTTCTTTGGAGCTGCACTTGTAGTTTGGATACCATACTGGTTTTATGACTCGTGTGACACATTCTCAGGAACTGCGTTCTGCGAATAGATACACAATAAGCTTGTAAGAGTGTGGAAAAGTAATCCCTTTCGTCAGGTGACGTGTTCTTGGAACTACTGTATTTGATTTGAAATTGGCAGGTTAGCAAGAATGGCGATGACAGCGCTAATGATATTACCAGTGGCAAGCACTCCCTTTGAATGCATAATATTTCCTTCTTCCTTCTAACTCGTGGCTAGAGGGGTTGCCCATACACATTTTTATGTGACATTACATTACATTACATTATTGTCATTTAGCAAACGCTCTCGTCCAAAGTGACTTACACAGGTTACAATTTTATGCATTTATACAGCTAGATATTTACTGAGGCAGTTGTGGGTTGAGTACCTTGCCCAGTGCCCCAGCAGGGAATCCAACCAGCAACATATTGGTCACAAGTCCTGCTCCTTACCACTACACCACACTGCTGCTCATACACAGGATGAGTTAGTATAAGCACAAAAAATACCTACAATCTCGTGCTGACTGACAGTTTGTTGGAACGCGCACGGTTTGGTGCCCCCTTCCCTGTCCCCTCACCGGGGTGCAATCACCCCCTTTTTGTGTTTGACCGCAAATTCTATTTGCCGCCCGTGTTTCTAACAGTGTTTAAATGACCTCTAACTGGTGTTAATTGGCTTGGAACATGTTTCTTTGTTGTTTGAGAGCTGAGCCGCGCTGATGGAAGCCATCATCGTCTGAGAGATGGAAACGGCGTGTCACGTTAGATTAGCACTGAAAGGCCTCTGGCCTAGCTGAGGGGAAAGAGAAAGCGCAATAATAAACAATAAAAAATTTAACACTGATTTAAATGCAGAATTAACTGCTCCACGGTCCGCGCGCGACATGTAACAGAAAACCTACTCTGCAGAATGAATGGGGTTTGCTTTGGCGCAATTAAATACCATACTGTTAATTGCAAAAGGAGACTAAAATGCCAGAAACAGAAGTGAGCAGGAATTCCAAGTCATTAAAGCAGTAAACAGCACATAGACAAACTGGCTCTGGGTTGTGTTTCAAGCTAATGCGTTTTTTTTTTTTTTCTTAAATGAGGAAAACATGAATTCTGCCTGTATGTAGATAAAACATATTCATGAAGAGGTACTATTTATAGAGTATATTTTGACATTCCTGCTTTATTTTTCTGTAAGTTAAAATAAGTGGAGTAAGGGATACAGCTCTGGCCTTATGCGTCTGAATGCTGAATACCATGCTTTCTTGTCCGTTGTTGAAAAAGACATCTTGCTGCAACTGGACAATCTGCTAAAACTCGGGCTGTTGGGATGGGTTATAGAATGCATGTGATATGCACCTGTAAGCATTAAAGCCCACTCTGCATAAAGCCAGCTGGTACAGTAAGCAAACACATGACGCAGGTTGAAAGAGGAAAGGGGAGGGATTTCTGTGTAAGCATGCGAGGACCAATCCCATCAAAGCGCCGCCCTGACAATACACATCATTACAATTTCCAAGCCCATTTAAAGATCAGGGTCCTGGAAATTTGATTTCGAATGCAGAGGGACCCAGAGCGGGTTGATGGATCTTTTCCTCCCCTGTCCCATTGACACACAAACAGGGGTCATTAGCAACACAAGAAAGTGCTAATGTATGGGCAGTGATGCTAATGTCACTCAATATGACTACTGATCTCCCCCTTTTCCCAGATTAGTGTTTTAAGTCACAGATGGAAGCCAGCTCAGATGGATGCCGGCCGTTCAAAAAAATGCATGGGTTTTGATTTCAACGCCGTGGCCGTTATATACCAAGATTGATCCTGCGCCTGGTTACAAAGTGAGCACTCCCCTTTGATTTGAGTCTGACTCAGTTGATCTGCTGCAAAAAAATTAGTTTCCATTTGCACACCCTCCTGCGTCCCACTGTTAATGCAAGGTCCTTGAAAAGTCAGGAAGTACAGCTGGCAGCTAAAAAAAAACAAATTCCACAGCTGTATCTTCCCTTGTTTCAGTCGCCTTGCCACTGTGTGTTACAGTGCATTACCAATCCCTGCATCTGATGAGAACCACATGAAGAGAATGCTTCCCTTTAAAAACAGTGCTCTGGTGCAATATATCTACATCATAATGACATTATTATCACGTGAATGATCTGTTAATGGCTTGCGAATTCCCCCTTCTTGCCTGAATGCACTTATTTCCTGCTACAATGCACACCACTTATGAGCGTCACTGATAAAATAATCGATCAATATAATGATCGGAATCCTTGGGAAAAAAACAATAGGATCATACAGAAAATGCCCCGCTTACAAGAATTAAGTGCTTGTATGAATCAAAGCATGTTCGACAAATGCAATTCTTAAAAGGGACGGCCTTGTATGAGATAATGTCCAAAACCTGTAAGCTAAGTAGGTCACCCTGGGTAAGGGCATCTACTAAACAAATCAATACTAACAATTACACTGTTATGATGACTTTTTTATAAGGCAGGCACATTACTCAAGCCGTTTTACAAGCTCAGGAGAGATTTTCACTTCGTTAGTGGATGAGACATTCGTAATCTTGCTGGTCTTTCCAGTTCTTTCATGTGATAAACGTCATCAGTGATCACCCTAAAACTCGGTCAGAGATCATGAGCCTCAACCCAGGCAAGCATTTGTTTGCATGAGGCAATGCATTCACCAGTTTACTGTTTCTTGACCAATCCTCACCAGCACATGTACACATATACGGACTATGGCAATACAGGCATCAGCAAAATGTCGCAACTCATGTTGTCGTTGCGACCATCATTGCAGGACCTAATGTGTTGTGCCAGCATTGTAAGCAATGGTATTGCACCATCCCTAGTGATTATCGACAAAGAACCTGCAGTGCTGTTGAGGCCCAGGCAAAGAACCTGCAAAGAGCTTTCTCGTGAAACAGTAGCATGTGCACTCCGCTGAAATGCCCCGCACTGCCATGCAACTGGTCGACCGGTTACTCTCATGGTAATAGGGTGAATCGATACCCCGACTACAGCACGCTGAATTTAATAGAAAATAAAGCCATTCCTCCATCCAGCAGTGCTGCTTCCTCTGCTCAGTGTGCCCTTACATGTTGTAGAAACTCCGGTTCTGTGTGGGAAGAGCAGTGGCTGAGACGCCACTTCATAAAGTTAGCCTGTTGCCCCAAAGTTTGAGAGCTAGCGTGATATAGCAGCCCCACCGCATGCACGGTCACAATCAACTGCAGGGCTGAACCCTCGCCTCCAACCCGCAGGTTCAGGCCTTTGTGTGACCAGAAAATAACTATTGATTTCTGTCTAGACTCAATAAAGGGAGGGGTGGACAGGTCTTGGGCTGGACTGTGCGCAGGTCAGCTCAAAAAGAGAAAGTCTACGGCCTTTCCTGTAGACATTACAGACAAAACCGAGCAAGCTTTCATTTGGGGAATTGCATAAGTCCTGGTCAAAATACACACACAGCCTATCCGAACCATCTGGGGTAAGGTTTAGTACGTTTTCTTCAAACAGTTTGAATTATTAAGAAAAAATATGAGTCACTATTTGCTCTCAAGCATTTACAGTCTTCCTGGCTAGTGATGTGTGCTAAATAACTTAATAATTATCCTAACAAAAGCAACAACAATGCTATTAACAATATTAGTTTTAATTCAGTAATAACTATTGCTACCACTACTACCAATAATAATAATAATAATAATAATAATAATAATAATAATAATAATAATAATAATAGCAATCATTCCTTGCTGGTAATAATTTTTTCATCCAGTTCCTTCTCTCCCCCTTGGCTCTATGTAAGTATGAGAATTGACCAAGAGTCATAAACATGGCTTTGTATTCCTTAACAACCAAAAGATGCTTCTCAATAAATTAAAAATGTACGAATTGGGAATCCGGATGTGTAGTAAATCTTACAACTGTAATTGCCAATTACAAAACACAGAAGGGCGGAGGCAGTGATTGCGGCTGAAAAATGAAGTCTTTCAGCTCCGTCTGAGCACTCTCCAGCATGGCCATCATCTCTAAATGAAGGTGGCGTGAAGGAGGCTGCAGGCATGTCATTAATTTAACTCGCCTTCAAACACCCTTCTCTGCTCCGTTGTAAAAATTTGCTTTTGTCGAATGGACTCCACTGACATGAACAGATGATATCGTTCCATTCCAAACCGCGCTTTTTGCGACGCGCAGAGGAGGAATCTATTTGCCGCGCATCTTCTTTTGAATTCCTGTGAGGGAGGACAATGAAGAGACGCAGCTGCGATAACGGCATAGGTAACCTAACTAAATCTCGTATTTTGTATTTTATCTCTGATCATAGAGGTAAATTGCAAAACAGGGAGCTCATTTTGTTAATGTTGGTGAAATCCAACTTTGGAAGTTGAGGTCTAGGCTGCCGGTTAACCGCAAAGGTGTAATTCGGTGTTCATCCAGCAGGTGGGTGTAGTCTCTGAACCGGCCGAAACATCCCGACACGTGAGAGCGATTCCTTACGCACTGACGGCAGGCTGCAACTTTCAAAGAATTTCAAGGCAAACGTCTACCCATTGCTTCCGACCGAGGTATTTAAACGTACCGTTTCAATTTAGGGTCAGCGCATACATTGTTATGGTTTTTGCGTTAATGTTAAATGTCCCGTGATTGCATTACAGGCAGTTTCTTTAGAGGCCACTTACAGTAAATGTGGGTTTCCGACATGAAAACCAGCACGCATGTGAATGAATGTGGTGTACCAAGAAGTGTTATAAAAAGTGAATTATTTTTACTGATGGCTTGCAAATAGTAATTGTCCCTCACCCCATGTGTTTTAAAAATTGCTCCAAGCGCATAAGAAGCCATTAGATACTTGCTGTGTATACCGCATCAGAAAGTGGTTGATCATTTATTATTAATCTTACTATTAAATGATTTCAATGTACTGTTTGTATAGTCACCGTTTCTATGGTGTTGTGTTGCAGAATTAAGCCTCAGTGCATTTAAACATTGTTTGGAACACTGTGCCTCTCGGCTACTTGTCTTGTACCACAGTAATGGGTAACTGTAGTCCGAGGCAGAAAAAAAATATTATCACGCTGCTTTAAAAAGGCCAGTTAAAATATGATTTTGTATTTTGTTTTGCTGTAGACATCATTTCACATGGTCTCTTCAGTGGTGAAGCAAGACGATAATTCATTTAGTGTTCACAAAGCGGCACTGAGATTCCCCCCCGGGAGAGGAGAAAGAGGGTGGCGAGAGAGAGAGAGCGCGAGCGAGAGAGAGAATGTCAGTCAATGAGCAAGCCAAGCGCTGAGCGGCAGCACTGCACCTTACAGAGTATTTGCGAACGGCTCTTCAACCTCAGACCCGATATCTTTCCTTTTCTCCCTTTTTTCCACTCTACCCAAATTCCTTCTCATCTGTACATGCAACTGATACCACCCTCAACACACACGCGGGGATAACCTCTTACAAGTCAACCTGCTCCGATTGTTCCTCCGCGGTGCAACTACTTTCCTTTCCATGCGACTTCGCTATCTCCGGCTCCTCCGAAAGCCCTCGGTAGAAAAGTGTCCGTTGAGAGGATAAAAAAGCGTATCTCGGACCTCCAAAGGGATTGCTTTAAACACCGTAAGTACTCAAAAAACCTGCCGACGGGTTGCGCTTGATCTGCTCTTTTAGTCGGTGATATCCTCTTGTCTGCTAACTTTCACGGTGACTTCGGTAGAAAAAATCTTGTTTTGTTTGGCTGAGTTCAGAATGCGAACGCATGTGATTTATTGTTTTCTGGTAGTTTTCCCTCTATTTACCAGGGCCTTCTTATTTTTTCTTGCGACTAGGACTAAGTGATTATTGTTGATAAGGTCAACTGTTATTAATTACTATTGATCCTTGTTGATTTTAACTTCGTGATCGGTTATTTTTAATGAATATTTAATCAGTGTGACATATTCCCTGCCCATTTCAATGCAGTACCAGATGTCTTGTAAGCATTTCAAACTGGTTTGGAATTGTGTTAACCAGTTTTAACATTTTTTGCGCGTGTTGAGTGTTTCGGTTGCCATGGATATAGTGTTCGTGAACTTTTTGGTAGAGATTTTATATTGAATGGACGTTTCTTGAACACTTTCGGGAAACTCGCTAGATTTGTCCACAAGAATTGACCTCTTGTGTGTTGTTCTAAAGCATCCTTTTTAACTTTTCCTCTAACAGTTACATAGTTTAGGAATAACTGTTGGTGCCGTCATGCCGGACAGAAAAAAAAACATACCATGACATGACGACAGTACAACTCAGTGCCTGATGTTACCCAACACTGATTGTAAACTTATGTATCCTATGGTAATTTTAAGTTAAGAACCGTTGTAACATTGTTGTATTTGTGTGTGTGTGTGTGTGTGGTATAGATAGATAGATAGATAGATAGATAGATAGATAGATAGATAGATAGACAGATATATATGGTATACAGTTAGTATAGATGAATAAATATGCGTCACAGATAGCCTATTAAGTGAATTAAGTTGTACAGTTTTAGTAGCAGCTATACTGGAAATTGTTCAAAGGCAGGTTATTTTTCATACATTAATTGTACGTTTAATGGTTACAAACGCCTTTGTTGTCATTCTACAAATATTATTAATATGGAAGTTCTGTTATGACTGTATAATTAAGCAAGTGTATTCCAGTACATTTGCACTCTGAGATGATGATAACATGTAGCTATACTGTTTTGTAGGCTATATTAAGGAAATCACTTCGTTCAGCTGATTTTGTATTTGTAAAGTATGTTTCTTTCAGACTGTTGTTGCCCTCCATATTAAAAGGGCAAATGTAGATATTTATGCTTTTGTTTTCCTTTTTTACATAACTAAATGTAAATGTTAAAACGCATTAATATAAACGTGTTTGAGTTTAGGTGTGTGTGTGCATTCGAAAGTTGGTTGTTATCGCACATCTTGTTGTTCCAAGATGTCTGCGTATTTTTGTTGAGACGTGACAAACAGGTGCCAGTGTTCAATTCTGATTTCCTCACAACAATGATGTCTCAAATCGGGAACTTGTCGACTCGTCAGCACGCAAAGGGAAACACCTGTTTACAAGGGAACGGTACAATTTATGTCCTGTCTGAAATGACTGAATAGAATTTGGACGGTTCCCGCTGGCCTGAAAAGCTGAAAACGACTTGACTGAAGGCGTGACATGTCGAGCACAATTTACAATTACGCCTAAATACGTAAAGGTTAGATTTGTCACACCGAGCAAGTAAATCTGCTCACACAACACCCACGATGCGTTTGAGTTCTGCTAATTCAATTAAAGAGTAATGGATGTAACTCTTTTTAAGAGCAGTATTTTGGGTAATAATTCGGGCTATATCAGTTCCATGCTGTTGAATAATATTTAATTTGTATTAGTACACTTATTAAAAATTAATATATCGTCCGTTTTTTATTGTCAGGGAAATGTTAATGTTTTAATAAGGGAAACAGCGGTTTCAAAGTTTAAAGCGTCACCTTCTCTGCTTGACTTCTTTTTGGACTTTGAATTCATATTTTCAAACTAGAGCGTCGTTTACGTTGCTCATTCGAAAATATACGCAATACACCCAGATACCCTGCACAACCATTACGCGTTTTATTCCTCGCCTTATTTGCAGACGTACCTGTTGAAAGCTATTTTTATTGTAGTCAAAATAATTGTGTAACTTAAATAGGATGCAGTTAATTCTAATTCATTCAATGTGAAGTGGAAACTAAATTATTCTATATTTTAAATATTTTGAATACACTGTATAGCTTTTCGAAATTAATTATTTGATACTAGTTAAAAGGTTTGTCGATACGCTTTGAGCGGGTTAGCTGTAGTTTTCTATTTATTTGTGGTATTTAGTAATGTTTTGTTGACGATTGATAAAGTTGTTGTATTGTCTTATAATAAAGCGTAGTGTAGTACACAGCAAGTTGACGTAAATTGTTTCATTAATATTGTAATAATTAAGTAGTACATGTATTGCAGTTTGCATACCCGTGTCTGTTTTCGAATTACATAGGAAAGTCTGATAATCTTTATATATTTCCAGGTAAAGTAGTTTTTATTTTTACATATAACAAACGCTGTCTTTTGTACGTATTCTGGAAAAGCATATTCCTTGGATATAGTGGGCCCCGTATTGTGTGAAGAAACGCTCAATTTATCTTTAGTGATTACATACCTCCCGTTCGTTGTTACCTATGATCCATATTTTGTACGAGGATTATTATAACAAATAACATTGTCTCGAAGAACTGTAATTGCAGAAATGATAAAAAAGTTTCATTTTTCATGTCTTGTGGTGGTTTACAAATTTCATATTGTTCTCTGATAATATTATTTATTTCCCTTGAGTGGTATTTTGCATTTAATCTCTGGCAAATGGAACAATTGAATTATTGCTAGCAGAGGATGCGGTGACTTTCTATTAAATTTGTTAATTGAGAAATATTATTGGGACGAGCAGCCCAGTGTAATAAATTGATAAATGTTGAAATATGAGTAGTGGGGACAGTGGTATTATGCATTAGGTAGTTGGTCAAGTTTTTTTCATCATTTTACAGATCATACAGAGGTGAAGTGCAGAGAGTGAAAATATCCCACACGTTCCCGTGAATTTCCAGCTCAATTGAAAAAAGGAAACAGTTTTTACCTTTTGAATTATCATTTATGAAATAGACAGTGTGCAGTATTCAGATAGAGTTTACGGGGTTCTCATTCTCAATGGTTTATTTTAAGTTGGGGATGTGTTGTTTAGGAGTGGCTGCTACGCTCTTTCTGTGCATATACTCAGAGCATCGCTGTCACGGTCTGTTCGCACACAGCCTCCAGGACTCGATCACATACAGGCTGGACTTTCAGTTTGTTTCCTTCTGATGGATAGCCCCGTTGATACACGCGGGGAAAGAGTGATACTCACCGTTCGGTGTCAGATTCACCGGCGGTGGCTGGGGAGAGACGGGCAAAGAGACAGTCGAGGGTGGAGGAAAAGTAAGAGATGATTTATTTGGCGGCGTTTGGATTTCCATCCCGAGTCCTTCTTCTCCCTCCTTTCAGCAGCGATGTCAGATGTTATTGCTTTCCATTGATTCTCTTGCAAAGTGAGAAGTGAACTAAAATTAATGTCGATTCCAGTGGCCAGATCAATAGCCAGAGTTATTTTAATCTGGATTTGTGCGCTGTGTGGAATTAAAAAGTCGCGAGAGCGAGCCTGTGGAATGAAACGCGTTTCTTTCTGGAGAACAATTAGGGAGACTTCTTCCCCTCTGCTGGCTGAGGAGGACTCGGGGAAAGGGAGAACGGGAGAAAAAAAAGGAAGAGAAAATGGAAAGTGTCGTAATGTGCCATCTGAAACTTGCATTCATTTGCGACTATAAAACGGCTACTTTGCTTGAGACGCGTCGCCTTGTTTAGGGTTCCGGCACATAAATCCCGAGGACATTGAGAATAAATTAAGCATAGATTTTCATAATTACACTCGCCTGATGGTCCTTGATATATAGAGGCCCATCAATGTAGATTCTATCCCCAACCTACTTAAAAAGCAGCGTTTTTTCACCCCTTTCGCATATTGTGATGTGCTAGTAAACACTTCACTTAAAGCACATTTGTCATGCAGATGGCGGGAAGGAAGCGTAATTAAAAGAAACGATTAAAAATAAATATCAAGTGCAGAAGGTGTTGATTGTATACATGTTTTTTATTTGATCGATGCAATTGTCACTGCAAGCTTTGTGTCGCCTATCCTCTTGTGTTTAAAATTTCTTCAAGGGTATATGCTATTGACAGGTGTGAGCGGGACTTGAGCACGAGCGGAGTAGATTGCCGGTGCAGTCGCCAAATTCCACGCTCCCCGCATGTTTTATATTTGGGTGTAGTTATTATGGGGTTTGAGAACATCGCCATCTCAGTGTTTTCTTGGTAACAGTATTCTGACTGCAGGCGTACATAATAAATACAATCAAAGCTCACAATTATTGTTGTATTTTGTTTTTTTACCAGTCTGGTGGAAAAAAGTCTGATTCGTTTTTAATTAAAACGTAGTTTGTGCAATGGATAATCAATATGTTTACACATTTAATACAGATCAGTCTAATTTTTGGAAGGAAATGTTTTTGGCTTTGTGTTATACTTCCTTAAATTGTTCTGAGAAAAATGTTGCCGTGTTCAAGATCTACAAGTGAACATTTATTCCCTTTTTTTTTCAAAAATTGTATCAATGTTGACAAATAAAATCATTGCATACCCAATGTCTGTTAAAACATGGAGACCAATACAGAGAAGAATGTATGCGTTTCGGTTTAGTAGAAAAACTTGTGGTTGAAACAGTTGCTTTTGTTCTGTTTTTATCTAGCTTTGAGATCACAGCTTCTGGAAGGGTGTAATGCTATGTGTAGTCTGTGAATTGTGCAGAGATAGGGGAACCGTCCTTTAAGCGGGTAGGTGGAAGGGTAGTGAAGGGTCTCTCTTCCAGGTCTCTTGTGTGCAGAAGGCATGTCTGTGTTCTGTTTGGTGGTGCCATGTCTTTGAGAGCCTTTGTCAAGTCTGGAGTGCATGATGGCATATTCTTGCATGCCCCCCCCCCCCTTTGAGTTGTGATTTTGGTAATGGACTGAATTTTGGAATATTAACAATACGAAAACACGTTAAGTATTTAAAGGTTAATACTTACACACAGGCAAAATTATATCCTCAGCTTCAGGGTATTTCTGCATGTGAATATTGAATTTTGACACCCACAAAATGAAAAACACAAATAGGTCTGAGGAGCGCAATTTGTTTTCTGTGATACTGGATTCGTATCTTGTTCACAATTTTCCATGTTGTTTTTAATATGCTAGCCATCTGAAATTAAGGTTGTATATTTAAATGCATGTATTAAGGAATGTTCTGTTAGAACAATTTCAGTAAATACACAGAAAAGGAAAGCTGATGTTTAAAGTTTTTTGGAGAAAAATATTTATCTGCATTTTTGCACATTTTTTCCCTTTTGCCAATTATTCTGCAGATTTTCAATGATGGAAAATATGTTAATTTTCAGAGTTTTCCCAAAAGGGTTCACCAGAGCTGTGGTGACAGATTCATTTGAAAGGGACAGCTATTCACCTGCTCTGATGTTGCTTATTATCTTTGCACTGTCAGACCCGGGCAGAGGGAGCGTGTTTGCCGCAGGAATGCACAATGCCCTAACGCAGACTCGTCGCATTCAATCAGAATCAATTTGAGGGCATCAAACTCCAAAGGATTTGCCTGTCAGTGTATCTACATGTATCTCTATCCACGCCGCATAAGTTTTGAACTGTGTTGTTTGCTTTGAGTGTCTTGCATTCCAGGAAAAAAAAAATAATTAGAATAAAAGAAATGTTGCTTCAATAAGTCAAACTGCTGGCCGGCCATCATTTCCATACGCAAACAGAGAGAGATGGAGGGGTTTTCTTCTAAACTTTTTTTTTCTCCTGCTCCAGAGCAGCGGCAGCAGTTGAATATGCAATGCCTGTGTTACCATAATGAATAGGCAGCCACGGTAGCTGAATTGGTCTGTGGCGTTTTATAAGCCTAGCTGGCCAACAAGTTGTCGTCAGCAGCTTCGGGGCCGACTGCCTCTTTCATTGTGTGTGTTATCTATTATTAAGATCCAGTGGTTGGCCAGCAGTGCCTTCTGTGGTGTGTAAACTAGGGAAACGGCTTTCAGTCCGCCGGGAATGCTGGCTGGAAGCTTGGAGTAAAGAAAGAGAGAGGGGGCAATCTCACTTTCCCCGCTTTTCCTGAAGAAATGATCTGCATTGGGAGGGGTGAGAGGGGGGCTCTTTGTAGTCCAGGGCTCGCTTTGAGCTCAGGGAGCCAGACACCTTACAAATAATCTGGGCTTAGCCGGGAATTAGTTTGGCTCAGGTGATTTGGAGGAGGCAAACAGTGCGCCAGCCCCTGAACTGCACAGCCCGGGCAGGTTAGCAAACTTTGACAATGATTTTCTCGGTAATGAATCAATTTGCTGGTTGTCCTTAAACTTCAGAGAGGTTTATTTCACAAACAAATATCCGCCCCTGGCTTCCTGGAAATTCGCTCCGGTTCATATTTTGGGGCTGTTAAAACCTGAACGGGAATGCTGTGTACGTAACATGCGAGAATAAAAAAAATAATATAAAGCACAGATTAAGGAAACAGGACTGCGGAAGATTTGATCAACTAACCGGCTTCTGTTGGTAAAAGGTTCAAATGAAAAAAAATCAAAGGAAACGTTATTAAAGCTCTTTGCGATACTTTCCAGTACCATCCAGAAGTCCCATATCGCTGGGGAGTCTGTGCAGTATGTATGTACTGTATCGTCTGTACAGGACAGATTGTACTATCATAATTGATACTGTTTATATTCCCAGTCATCCCTATTCTGCCCAGTGTGCTCCGGTGTTAAATCACTTTGTTTCCTGTGTGTCCTGTTCGACTGTGGCTTTTCAATGCACGCCTGCTCCTGCCTTATTGAATGGCACCTTCGGTAGTGGGTTTCACTCACTGAGAGGCTCCTGATACTAATTCAGAAGGATGTCTGAACTTTGCAGTTCTGTCTTGCTGCACCCGCCAGCGGCGAATTACTGTATTTTCGATAGTATTGACCGCTCGTCCGGCCTCCACCCAACGCCAGCTGTCTGGAATACAGAGTGTGCAGTCGCTGCTGCGGGAGCCAGCAGCCCTCAAAAGAAGCCTTGCGGCTCGATTTGCTTGTTTTATGTAAGCAAACAGTCGGTGCCACATTTTACAATTCCAGTGGAGAGCAGCGCTAAACATGTCCAGGTTTATGAAAAGGCGCCTGTTTTTTTTTTTTTTTTTTTTTGTTGTTGAGCAGTTAATTACCATTTGAAGTGACTTTCCATGCTCTGGCATTGTTATCAATAATAGACAACCCTTCATTGATTGGAAGCAGCAGCTGTAAAAGATGGCAGTTTCAAGTGCCTTTTAGGTGTTTGAAATGATGGCGTTCGAGCCTGTTTTTAAGAGAAATTCAACCTAATCAGCAGCTGATCAGTGTTTTTGAAATTGAACCAGATCCCGACGCAATATCCTGTGAGGTTTTTCCCAGTGTCATTGTCACTGCCATTGTTGCGGCTCTTGTTTTGTTTTTTTCCTTTCTTTGTTTGTTGAGATAACGGCGTTGCCGCTCAAGTGCCTGGTCTGCTCGGAGGCTTCTTGGAGGCTTCTCCTCGGAGGGCCCATGTATGTTGTGTATTTTGCAGAGGATTGAATGACACCGTCTGGCCTCCTCTCTAATAAAATGCTTGAGTGGTACTTAACCCACCTTCGTGGCTTCGTAGAAACAATCACTACATTCACTGACAGGCGGAGGAAAAGTGCAGAGAGCTGTGGCGTTGAATGGCGTCCTCTCACACAAACTTTTTTTTTTTCCTGTTTGCTTTTAGGAGCTGTCCTGCTGTTACATTTGACTGTCCAGTTCTGTCAGACTGGATCCATTTTTTTTTCTCTCGCAAACAAACCTGAAGGAGACCGGCTTTGACAGCCTTGTCTTTATCTTAAGCGTATTCCACTGTTTGTTTTTTTATCAGCAAGCTCAGAGTGGAAATGTTCCAGTCTGTACTGCTTGACGTTGCAGATATAGGACAGACTGAAAACATTGTCATAATTAAATTTGAAAGAACAAGGAAAAAGAAAGAAAACAGTCATTTTGAAATGTATTCATTCTGCGCCGATTTATCAATCTTGTAGGAGTAGTCAGATTATGGCAACTTGAAAATTGTAAGACATTGTTTCCTTGGATGTTGAATATACCCACGACACTTTAATAATACTCTCGTTGTATACGGATGAAATGCACACACTATTCCCATAGCAATGAAAATAAAACTGGGGACAAAATGCAGGTAAAAGCAAGATATTAACAGTGTTCATTTAATGGGAAGAGGTTTAGAAAAATAATATGAAAGGGTTTGAGCTATTAAGTGAGAGGATATTAAATGTTAAGAATGTTTATTATCTGTTAACAGTTACTGGGGTATTCTGTGTAAGGAACGTGTTTGAGTTAATTACAGCTGCTGCCCCCGCTGCTCTTGCTGTTACCACTGCTACCACTGTAGCTTTAATATTATTACTAATATAATAATGCTGAGACTTCTTTTTTCATTAAAATAATTTTCTTTAATTACACACCATTTATGAATAATGACATGTTTATTTATCTGAAAGGGAAAGTGTGTACGTTAGTGCATGTTTGCATGAGTATGTGTGTGTGAGAGTTAGTGTGCGCATGTGTGTGTGCCTGTATGTGTGTGTGTGCCTGTATGTGTGTGTGAGCATGTGCATGTGTATGTGTGTGAGCATGTGCATGTGTATGTGTGTATGTGTATGTGTGTGTGAGCATGTGCATGTGTATGTGTGTATGTGTATGTGTGTGTGAGCATGTGCATGTGTATGTGTGTGTGTGTGTGTGCGTGTGTGTGTGTATGCATGTGCATGTATGCGTTTGTGTGAGTATATGTGTGTGTATATGTGTGTGTATGTGTGTGTTTGTGTGTGTGTGTTTATGTGTGTGTTTATGTGTGTTTGTGTGTGTGTGTGTTTGTGTGTGTGTGTTTATGTGTGTGTGTGTTTATGTGTGTGTGTGTGTGTATGTGTGTGTGTGTCTTTATGTGTGTGTGTGTTTATGTGTGTTTGTGTGTGTGTGTTTATGTGTGTGTGTGTTTATGTGTGTTTGTGTTTATGTGTGTGTGTGTGTGTTTATGTGTGTGTGTGTTTATGTGTGTGTGTTTATGTGTTTATGTGTGTGTGTGTTTATGTGCGTGAGTATTCAGAGAGCTAGGTGCCAGCACCCGGCGGCTTCCTGGCTGTCAGCAGGCAGCGACAGGCCGCTTCGCGTCCCCCTGTGATTGGCCGGGGAGCGTTAGATTCGTTCCCGTGGATCCAGAGCCCGGCATCCGCCTGTGCAGAGAGCAGAAATGATTAGCACATCTGTATAACGCTCAGCCTACTTAGGCCCCAGCAGCCAGCACAAGGGGATATCCTGTGTCCTTTTATTGGATTGTCAGTTTCACACTGCCTCACCACGTTGATGGTAATGATGATAAAATTGAAATATCTGGGCACTTATCACTGTATTACCTCGCTATCAGCACCTGCCCGACTCATTTTTTTCGAGGTTATTTGAGGTTTGATACAGAGGGGAAGACAAGCAGTGTAAGGAGATACAGAGAGCCTTTATTATGGGGATATTTTTTAGATTCTATTTTCAGGAATAAATTGAAGCAGAGATGGGGTATAATGCGATCCGCAGGCTCTCGCCGGGGCGGAGCGGTGTAGTCTGACGCTCGTATTCTGCGCAGACGAGAGAGACACCACATTCCCCCGCCGTGTACGCCATACTGTAAAGGGGCTTTTTTTGATTTATGGGGAAGCTGTGCGGTGTGTAAGTGTGGAGATCAGGTTTTAAATTGATTTAAATGAGTGTTCTGGACAGCTGATCTCAGGGAAGGGGAAAAAAAATCAGAGCGCATTCCTTCAGTTTCTTTGATGTTGGCCAATATTCTTGCGCCGCTTTGAAAATTTGCGGGGGTTGGGTACAACCCGCTTTGTGTTCCTTGGGCATGTAAAACAGTAAATTGCAATATTTCACCCGCACTGATGGTAGTCATAAGGATGCAGGTGTCCCTTTTTACTAGAAATTCTCCATACTGTTTTGTCTTGGTTTTTAATTCGTGTCACAGTGCCTTCTTTTGTACGCATGTGCTGAGTTGTCTTTATTACAGCGCTGATTTGCTTGTTTGTCATGTGTACCTTTTAGCAGAGTGCCCAGTGTTCTGATGTTTTGCAATGTGTAGGCTGCCTTTAAAATGCCCTTTGAGATAAAAATCCCCTCACACTTCCAGCAATCTGCCCATCTTTCCCCCCGAGAGGATTCCAGTCTGTTTCCCTCCTACGGAGGTCAAAGGTGAATTGGAGCTAATTTATTCATTCAGTCAAATTTCCTGTGCAGATGGTGGTTAGATATGCCGTCAGTATCAGATCCAGCGAGGAATCCTATTAAAGTGGGGCGAGTGAGCACGCGAGTGCACCCGGGCCCTTATCTGATCCGCCAGCGATACCCTTATCTGTGACAGATGGAGTTCCGGTCCGCTGGTGAGAGATGGAGAAATAAGCAGCTTGTGTGCGATCCAAATGACAGAGTCTGATGAAAGTTTGGACTTCAAAAACCCCCGGATTGTGTTTGAAGTACTTGGGGGTTTTGACTTTCACTTTTTCACCCCCCACCCCCCACCCCCCTCCTCATTTCTTTGCAGGACTTGACCTTCTGATGATGACCCGGCAGTAAGGTGGACCCCCCCACTGCGAAGCTGTCCCTCGACCCGTGTGACCCGAGCAGCCCCCCGGCGCCCCGCCTCTATCTCTCGGCCCCTCCTCCTCCTCCCCCGGACCCCACCTTCTCTCCGCCCCAGCGAGCCAGCCTCAGAGCCCAGATGGACTTGCACCGGGCCGCCTTCAAGATGGAGAGCTCCTCCTACCTGCCCAACCCGCTGGCCTCGCCGGCGCTCATGGTGCTGGCCTCCACGGCCGAGGCCAGCCGCGACGCCTCCATCCCTTGCCAGCCGCCCCGCCCCTTCGGCGTCCCGGCCTCCGTGGAGAAGGACGTGCACCTCCCCTTCACCAACGGCTCCTACACCTTCGCCTCCATGTACCACCGGCAGGGCGCTGTGCCCGGCGGCTTCCCCAACCGGGACTTCCCGCCCTCGCTCCTCCACCTGCACCACCAGTTCGCCCCGCCCAGCCTGGACTGCTCTCCAATCAGCATGCTGAACCACAGCGGCGTGGGCGCCTTCCGGCCCTTCGCCTCGCCCCCGGAGGAGCGCGACGGGGCCGGGGGGTACCAGTCGGCCTTCACCCCCGCCAAGCGGCTGAAGGGCTGCCTGGAGGCGGAGGCCTCGCCCCACCTGCGCTACTCGGACGCCGAGGGGAAGGAGTACGACTACGGGGGCGCGCAGATCCCCTCCAGCTCCCCGGGGGCGCTCAAGGCCGTGGAGGACGCCGGGAAAAAGATCTTCGCCGTGTCCGGCCTGCTGTCCGACCGAGAGCCCTCATCCAGCCCGGAGGACCGCATCGAGCGCTGTAAGTCTCCGCCCGCTGCCCCGCCCCACCAGCCGTGCCCCGCCCCTGCAGAACCCAGGCCCCGCCCTCAGAGTCAATCATCCACCAACACTGCCAGTCCGATCACACCTGCCCCCAGCACTGCATGCCTTGCACCTCATACAGGTGCACAGATTCAGCCTCATGTTACCTTTCAGACGAAACTTACCACAGACATTCGCAAGCAAACAGGGCGAGAAACCATTGAAAAAGATCCACTCCACCTGATTGTCATGTACCCGCATATGTTCCCTTCCACTTTAAAACCTCCTAATGTATACACCCTGTCCCTCGAAGATGTACGCTCTTTTGAACACAGCGTATGCTTACCTGAGCCCCGCTGAGGAGTGTCAAACAGAGTCTCGCTGTGCTGCAGAACACTGCGTGGGTGTCGCGGCGACTGAATGTCACCTTTCACCCCCCCGCTTAATGCGGCTGTCTTCGCCGCCGCCGCGCAGGTAGATGCAGGTTTGAGGGTAAAGCCATTACGGGGGGATTTTCCCCGCTAAGTGCTCACCAAAGAATTTGTGAGGGAAATGTCTAATAACAGCCGTACCTGCCCAGAGTGGATCGAGCTGAGCGACAGAGGCAGTGGGTGAGCGGGAGGCCCTCAGCTCTCAGTGCCAGTAATCTGTCCTGTGAACCCGAACTACAAATACAGTAGCAGCCACTGTGAAATCCAGAAGCCGCTCCATAGGCCTGCTCAGTTTTAGTCTCACCAGCTCGGATTTGTTCTCCCGCTATCCTTCGCTCTCTCCGTCTCCCCTCCCACGCTTTGTCTCTTTTTCTCATTCTTTCTTTTGTCTTTTTTTCTTTTTCTGCTTCCCTTTCTCTTGAGGCCCACTCTGCATTTTCACTGCCATTCTCACTTCAGGGTCCTCTTTCTTCTTCTCCTCTCTGCCTTACTTCTTTTTTTCTGTCTTTCTTTATTTCTGTCCTTCTTTCTTTCTTTCTTTCTTTCTTTCTTTCTTTCTTTCTTTCTTTCCTTGTTCTCTCTCTTATGCCTGCTCTGTCTTACTGCCCCCTACTCCTCTCCTCTTTTTTCCCCTCCATCCTCCATTGAGCCACACTGAGTTTCAGCCCAAAGTACTGAAATATCACCATTCCCTGGCCAGTGGAGTTCATTAAGCCAGGTGCGCTTTGTTGGTTCATCATGAGCCTACCAGCTCGAGCTGAGGGCTTACTCTGTTTCACCAGCCTCGTGATCTCCACCTGGGAAAGCTTTACTTCGTCCCCTTCCTGTGACCTCTTTATACAGCTCAGCTTTTAGTTTTGAGTTTCTTACAGTTTCACTAATAGAGCTAAAGTACTATGCGCAACAGTAAAATTACAGTGTGCCTCCTGGGATTCAAACTTATGACCCTCTGGTTCCAGATACAGTGTAGTGCCTTAACCACAACGCCACATGCTCTGGAGGCATGTTTTGGAGGCAAATCACAGCTCTTTATTTAATGATGGTTATCTCCAGGGCTAGTCTACGATAGACTGCGGTAGAAGTCAGTGCTGTGGTTTAATCCATGCTTACTTAGAGGGAGTAGCCCAGGGTTTTTAGACAAACACAGATGAGTATCATGTATAGGTCACTCACATTCAGTGCATTTCTGTTGTAGTATTTATGGATTTTAGTTGAAAAGCGTCAAGGCAGGGTTGAGGAGGCGAACATGTTGGCTTCGTCGGTGTTCAGATTCGCCTGGCAAGCAAATACAGGGGTGCCAGCCTCCAAACTTTTCAAAATGAAAGTGGGGAACACGATATCAAGAATAACAGCAGTAGGCGGGACACGTCTCAGAACAAGCACCCCCCCCACACCGCCCCACACCCCCGAACCCGCACTCGACTCTCTTCAAAGCGATCCGTCTGAAACCGCGATAGATTGGTGGGAACGCTTCATTCTCCACTGCGAATGAGAGCAGGGGCTCATTAGCGCTCACGAAGCCGGTAGGATGTACCGGGAGAGAGCGGGAGGGAGAGATCCACCCCCCCGTAGCCCCCACGGAGGAGCGCATAGCAGCTGAGACTCAGATCAGATCAGAGGAGGAGGGCGGGGGGGCGAGGGGGGGTAACTGATCACACGGAAAGACATTCGAAGGAGCACAGAGGCCCATGACTGACACTTGATGAGAGAGAAGGGAGGCAGAGGGAGGGAGAGTTATTCCATATCAAGGGTTTCATCGGAAATGAGCCTTGGGAAAGTTGTTTACACAGTTTGGCATCTTTAAGGGCGTGTGAGTGTGCGCGGGTGTGCACGTGCGTGTGTGTGTGTGTGTGTGTGTGCGGAAGTGGTGCAGGGCTGGAGGACCTGTGAGAAAAGAGGGAACACTTCATTTGGGCGTTTTGGGTTATACCAACAAGAATTAGCCGGGATAGGCCTCGGCCCTGCCGTTTGAATTGCCTTCCAATTACTGAGCTCCTTCACACGATCCCGGCCTCCTCGCCTGCATTAAGCTGACATTCACACCGTTAGATTAAAACGTGCTCCCAGCCGCCACGCCGGCCAGGCCCTCCTCCTCACGGCCTGGGAGGGGGATTAAAGCAAGGAGGACCGGAGTCCGGAGCTCACGGTTCCCAGCGTGGCACAAGGAGTCACTGGCCGGGATCTGACTGGAAAACAGGGATTTCGAGGGCTGGAAGCGTTTCTTCTCTCCTTTTCGGAGCTGTATCTAATTAGATTAGAGCGGCAGCCCACCAAGAGCTCAAATGCAATTGAATTCCCAGCACTTTTATATAAGAGACTTAAATTGGGTTCCTCTTGACTGAATACCGCGCTGCACATTGTCACCCGGAGAACACTGACCTCTCTGTGTTAAGCTCCAAATCTTCCCAGCAGAGCGTCAAGCACTTTTATTTACCTTCATTCTGTCAGCTATTAAAGCCCTTTGTGGAAAGCTCCATCATAGCAAAATATTACTGTATTACCCTAAACACAGCCCTTGCGTGTGTTATTACAGCAGCTTGTATGTGTCAGCCATACATTCAAAGCTTTAACTCACAGATACTCAAATCAGCTGCTTAGACATGCGTCTGTCAGATTCAGTTGAGTTTAAAGGAATTATGTTTCTGACTATGAACATATGAAATGATGTTATTTATCAAAGTATGTCAGTTGCAGTGTCACATTTATTTATCAAAAGGTATCAACTGTAGTTTCACATTTGTGAAAAGGAGTTTGTGTTTTTGAATATGTATATGTATGTATGAGGGAGATTGTGTGTGCTTGTGTGAATGTGTGTGTGTGTATCTGTGTGTGTGTGTGTGTGTGTGTATCTGTGTGTGTGTAGTGTGTGGTGTGTGTGTGTGTGTGTTTGTGTAGTGTATCTGTGTGTGTGTGTGTGTGTGTATAGTGTGTGTGTGTGTGTGTGTGTGTGTGCTTGTGTGAATATGTGTGTATGTGTGTGTGTGTGTGTGTGTGTGTGTGTGTGTGTGTGTGTGCCTCTGTGTTTTCGTCACCCCTAATTAGCATGGCAGAGAGAAGGGCTGAACCCGACACAGCACACTGAGTCTGTGCACACAGTCTCATTTAGCTGCCTGGCCAGGGAGAGACGGAGAGAGAGAGGAGAGAGAGAGAGAGAGAGAGAGAGAGAGAGGGAGAGACGGAGAGAGAGAGAGAGAGAGAGAGAGAGAGAGAGAGAGAGAGAGAGGGGGAGAGAGAGAGAGGGAGACGGAGAGAGAGAGAGAGAGAGAGAGAGAGAGGGAGAGACGGAGAGAGAGAGAGAGAGAGGGAGAGAGGGAGAGACAGATTAAAGGAGAGATAAAAGAAGTGGAGAAAAGCAGGGGATGAGCAATCAGCAGAGGGGTCTGAGTCGAAACGCAGACCCCGGCTTCCTTCCTGAGCAGCCGAAATAAAACAGAAAAATCCTTAAGACAACAGAGCGCAGCCACGTGGGCTTCCTTCCTGGCGTGACCCACCCGTGAGCCGTTTCGGCCTGTCTCCATAAATTCCCCCTGATTTACGCGCCGCGCGTTACCCCGGCGGGCCCCGGCGGGGGGGTTGGGGGACTGACTGACCGCTCTGCCGGGCGGACACTCCGGACGGCCGCCGCTCACCGGCCACCCTGAGAGGGAGCGGCGCTTGCCCCCCGAAATTCCGCCCCTGCTTCTCTCCTCGGACCCTCGGCGTTAGCGTGGAGCACGTCTGCACGTACATGCAGCGCCATTGTTATAACGGCCTCCTGCGCCGAAGAATAACTGCGACACTGGAATGCCGTGACTCATATTCTTTTCTCATTTACCATAATAAGTCCGCCCCTCCAACGCCGGTGCAGTCTCCGAGTAGCGGTCCCTAACGACCGTATTGTAATAGTTTAGAGCCAACTGTACGCAAACTTCTATATGTTCTTTTAAAAAAGATGTTTCTCCGGGTTCTTATTTGCCGGGTTTTTCCTCGTTGCTATCCATCCATCTCTCTATTTTTGGCTCCCAATTATCCGCTAACGTCGCCTCCTCCGTCTGTCTGACTAACTCGGCGCGCTGACGTGCTTGTTGATCTCGCCTGGCTGATCTGTCGCAGGCGGCCAGGTTATTTCGCTGTTTTCGTTTCAAAATGTTCAAAAGAGCAGTGGGCTCTGACAGCTGTTTAAACATGTCGTCTTTTTCAAAGAGCAGATGTCTTCGGCGGGGCCGTGGCGTGTTTGTTATTCTTTTGGAGATATTGGGAGCCGGGGAGCAGTTGTGTGGAAGAGAGACAATAACAGAGCTGGGAAGTCAACCTCAGACCTGCAGACAGACCAGAAAGTGAGGGAGGGGGGGAGAGAGAGGGAGAAAGGGACGGAGGGAGAGAAGGAAAGAGAAATTCCTCAGGAGGAATGAAACATGAATAAAACTGTGGCAATGATACACGGTTCCATTTGTGCTCATATTCCTCTGGTGTGTACTGGAAGGAGAACCTCGCGGTTGCTTCTTCTCACTGTTATATCTGACTGGGACACCTCAGAAATTGTCTTTTTTGTCTCACAGGACAGTGCAGAAATCACTTTCCAGTCAAAATAACATTTTCCACTGTAGGCGTAAACTAATGCCACAATGCGCTTTGAACATTGTATTTTAACATCAACCTGTATTGTCATTTCCTGTTACAACAACCTAGAGGAAGAACCTGTTTGTCTTTTGACTGATGCAGTGTGAAAGTCACTCTCACCAATCATCATTTCACTGTGGCAGAGGACAGATGGGCAGAGCCGATAATGGCCAGACTCTGTTGCTGTAGCTGCTCCATTCCGGAACGCGAGGAGTTAAACAGCCACGGCCTCCAAGGAGATGAACATTGTCATCCTCACCAAATCTGGGGCCCCTCCTCTCCCCCCCCCTTCCCATCTCCCCCTTCTCTCTGTCACGGTCTGGTGGCGAGGTTAAGTTAAGTAAGAGTGTTCTAATAATTAGGCTGCCGCCCGGGTGCTCGGCCGTGCTTACCCAGATGTTAAAAGGCTTGTCCCTTCATGCTGCTGACCCCCTCCCCTCCCAGCCCCCCCATCTGTTTGTCCCTGGCCTCTACGGCTTTGTTTACCACCCCGTCTGCCTTTCGCCCTCACCCTCAACCTCCTCCCCAGCGGCTTTGATTACCGGCCGTGCAGCAGGCCTGACAGTACTTTCAGTGACAACCGGGCCCTGAACTGAGATAATATATGCGCAAAGACAGAGCAATCAAAAGCGGGGTCTGTTTCGCCAGCTCTGCCGGTGCACAGTAGGCGATTCACATTGCAAGAAGGGACAAGTGGGCAACAAGGAACACTCCTCCCTGCAGTCTGCGTGTTTATCTCAGCTGAGCGCTGACACACAACTGGTGAGGGAAGCTGGACCTCTCAGACCTCTCCTGGCAGATTCTCCCTTTCTCACTGATTCTCATCTGCTTCGTGGCGAGATGTAGGAGACAGAGGACAAACAGAGAAAAACAGGCCGCATATCAATGATCTGCTCCTTAAATGTTTTTGTTTTACCACATATCTGAAAGGTGAAATTATGCTGGTAAAATGCTGGTAAATAAAACGAGTCCGACAGCAGATAAAGCATGGCCTTTCCGTTCCCTTTCGCCAGCTGCTGTATCACACGGTCATGTTTTTTTTTTTTATTTGTCTTGTGTTTTTTTGAAAAGAGCCACACTCTGTCCCAGGCGATTGGGGGGGGGCCGGGGGGGGGGTTTTATTGCCGGCAGATGAGGGAAGCATTTTTTCAGTAGCGGGGTGCAGGATGTGGGCCGGCTGCGGGGTGGCTGCTGACGGCAGCAGGTGTCTGTCCGCCCCGTCATGAATGTGTTAAAGAGCGGTGGGCCGGGCCATTGTGCCGCGCCGCCGCAGATCACGGATTAACGCTTCCTGCCTGGGCTTTTGTTGACTCGGGCACTTGAATTGGACACAGATTGGTGGGCAGCCTCCATTATTGAAATGAGCCGTGGGATCCACTGTTAGGGAAATGAACGCGGGGGCAAATTAGATGAGGAGCGCCGACGTGCTCCTCCCGGGGAGCAGCTGGGCCCCCCGGAGGAGTAAACACCGCTCGGGAAAACACCCGCGCAACGTTGCCGCAACGTTCGGGGCAGCGTTGTCGGGGTTGTTGTGCTCAAGCTGGGGCATTACATGAAAAAACAGGAAACCAGTTGCTGCCGGATTGTGTCATAGTCTAAATTGGAATTTTTGGTGAAACCCCCCTTTTTTCTCGGACACCCCTGTTTGTCCTCAGATTAGCACAGGGTTGTTTGTGAGAGGAAACAACCCTGAAACAAGTGCATTGAGGGCAAAGCTCTCAGTGTAGGCTGGGTCCAGCAGAGGTGTGTGAGGCAGCGGCCGTAGCAGTGCGTAGCCCTGAGACGCCCCGTTAAACGACGCCCTCGTCTCTCTGCCTCTCTCTCTCAGCTGCGTAGGGGGGCCCGGCCCGGCGGATTTCTCGCTCGTAATCGTCTCCCAGGCCCCGGGTCAGCGCCGTCCCCGCGGGCCGGATGTCAACGCCGCGGTGATGTCACCCGGCCCAATAAAAAGCCGGGAAAGCAGCCCGCTGAGCCCAGTAGAATCGAGCAGCTGGCACCGGCTTTGTTCCGCCTCGGCCCCCTGGCCCCCGCGCGCCCCTGTGCCATGAGGGAAGGGCACCCTTGGGTCCCTCCCCAGCCCCGGTTTTATGGGCTTCATTTTCCCAGCGAGCGGATCCTCTGTCTCCCTGAACATTACAGCAGCGCTGGCTGAGGCCTGCGGTTATTTTTACGCAGAAACCCCCACCGCCCCAGCCCCCACACACATCTAATGCAGATGTGTTGAAAGGCCTCTTCCCCCTCCGTGTCCACAAAGAGCCGGAGTCTGAAACACAAGGCCCCTGCCGTGGAGTTTCCCACCCCAAGGCCCAAAGACCCGCCAGGTCCAGAGGAGTGTCCCCCACCCTCCACCCCTCCACTACCCCCCCTCTGGAATCTAATCTTCTTTCAGCCTGCAGGTGCGGAACCATTGTTTGATCTGTGACGGACTCCTCCTAAATGCCTGCACATTTAAAAAGGCAGACATATAAATATACATATATATTCCATATTTTGCTTTAAATATTTCACCGGTTGAAACGGCTCAGGCGTTGTGCGGTATCGGTTAGGGCCTGCGACGTTCCCGCCCGATTCCCTCGCAGAGATAGCGGGCGGCACGGCGAAGGCGGGGCCGGAATGCTAACGACGGCGGCCGTGACGCGCTCTTTTACATCGCGGCCTGAAGCGTGTCTGACCCCCGCACTCTGCGTGCTCCAAACGCACCCGCCGCCGCCTCGCGGTCGTAACCACCGCATGAATTACTGTAACGCCGCTTTATATGACTGTTCAACAGATGACGCCGTTAAAAAATATGGAATTCCAGAATTTTGATGGGAATCTCGAAAAATTTGAAATGCAAACCGCATGGTACTTCTGCATTTTAATACGGCAGTTAGCCCCGCTGTATACTGAGAAATGAATAAAAGCATGGTGCTTCAGAATTTAGTGATTCGGCTGAATATACATTATCATAATGGTTGCTTCCTTTCCTTTGTATCCTAAGGATCGGCGCGAAAGCGTATTCTTACAGTAAGAATATTCATGCCGTTATTCATGAATTCCTTAGCGCTGAATGATTAGCTGATCACTGTGTCTTATGGCTTGTTAGAGTTGTTGTTGTAGCAGCGCAGAGGAATCTGCAAGGGTTTCCATGCATAAACACAATTTCTCTGTACTGCTGACGCACATTATAAAGTGTTGCCGTTTCCTCCGGCTCCGTGTCACTGTCTGTCTAAATTCCCCCAGTCCAATTAATTATTTAGCAGCATGTATCCTGTATTTACCTTTGTAATCTATCTGTCAGCACGCCTATTGATTCAGCCTCGCATTCTAATTGGGCGTCTTTGCTCCGCAGCAATCTCATATTTAAATTCAATATCTGTCACTGCCTCTCGCTGTATTTTAGTTTTTTTTTTTTGTTAATCATCTTTCTTTGTTATTTTTTTTCCAATGTGATAATCAGTTACTGCTGCAGCTTGGAAAAAAAACGTGTCCTTGGATGTGATTACACTGTTCCTCTGAGACAAAAAAAGAGGAATATTTTATTTTCCCTGATTAGGCTTGCAGTGGTGGCCTGTGAAACTGAGATGGGATAAAGACATGGGGGGGTGGGGGGCAGACAGGGGAGGGACACAGTGGGAAAGATAGATCTGTAACACCAGCAGGAGAGCACATACCCCCTGCTCTTTTTTTTGGTCTGTGTCTCTCTATTCCTCCCCCTCCTGCCTGACTCTCTCTCTCTGTCTCTCTCGCTCTCATCCTAACTTTACATCTCTTTAAATCCCTCCCTAACCCTCTCTCTTCTTCCCCTTGTCTGTCTTTATTTCCCTGTCTCAGTCAAATCTAATCATAGCAGAAGAAGCCCTTTTGGCATTTGAAAATCTATATGTAAGTTTTGCCCAACCGTGGTAATGTAAGAAACAAGATTAAATCAAAATCTTCTCCCTCTCCCACTCCCTCTCTCCCTCCCTCTCTCTCTCGGCCTCTGTTGCTCTCTCCTTTTCTCTTTGTTACTCACTCACTCTCTCTGTCTCTGCCTGTACCTGTAACCTTTTCTTTTCCCCTCGCTTTGGTTGTATCACCGTGTCTCTGATCCTCTCTCTCTCTCTCCCTCTCTGTCTCTTTCTCCCTCTCTCCCTCTCTCTCTCTGTGGGTCAGGCTCGCCCTGGGCTGCCCGCGGTGCCTCTGTCAGGTCTGTGTCGGCCTGTTTGTTGTGCCAACACTGAGACGGTGAGGTGTGGAGCAGATTAGCCGGGCACAATGAGCCGCAGTGGCGCGGTGCTGGCAGGGCAGGGAGTTAGGCTCGGCGGAGCAGCCAAACGCCGGCCTCGAGAAGCCGGCACAGAGACCCCCAGTGAAGAGGTCTGCTGGGGGCTGGCAGCCGGGGAGGGATTGTTAAAGTAGGCACTTAACCAGCCTCCCACCCTTTCTCCCCCTCTCATCATAATGGGTTACACTGTTGTTCTCTGTTGTCTTCTAAAAAGGCTGTTGAAATAATTGAATCCAGTGGCCCCTGTTGTGTGGAGAGAGGTGTGGGTGTACAGGCGTGTTTCTGTGTGCGTGTGTGTGTGTGTGTGTGTGTGTGTATGCATATGACTGTGTGTGTGTGTGTGTGTGTGTGTGTGTGTGTGTGTATATTTGAATGCATGCACACACATGTGTGTGTGTGCATTTATATGAATGTATGCACGTGTATGTGTGTGTGTGTGTGTGTGTGTGTGTGTGCGTGTGCGTGTGCGCGTGTGTGTGTGCGTGTGCGTGTGTGTGTGTGTGTGCGTGTGCATGCGTGCGCGTGCACGTGTGCGTGTGAGACTGCACGCTGTAAGTGGGTTGATCCAGCAGCTGATGGCTGTCCTCTCCCCTGTTAAGCAGAACAGATGTGTCATGACTTCTCTGGGCCCAGCATGGGGAAACAGAAGAGAGCTGCAATCAGTAAACACTCACCGAGTTAATGACATCAATCAATGGCCTTTTAAAACAGCAATTTGATAATTACAGTCATCAACCTTCACTGCAGTATTCATTACCAATGAGTGGCTACAGTCAGGATCCCATGATGCAGAATCTCCTCCCTCTTTTAACTTATCGCTTCATTTGGAGTGTATTGATTTGGCTTCTTATTATCTCTGCAATTGGATATGTTATATAAAACCCCGCGTATGTCAGTCTTACATCACTGAATGTAACGTTTAACAATCAGAGATAAACATCTACTCAGATCATGCAATCTTTTTCTCCTGCTGTTTTATGTCAAAGATTGGCGATTTATCATTTTAATCTATTCAATATGTGATAACTCAATTCTAACTCAAAATCAAGTCATTTTGTTTATGTCCAATATTCAGGCTATGATTTGCCATTATTTAATTAAAACTTCACTCTGTTTTCCTGATAAGCGACTGCATTTGAAAAAACAATTTGTGCATCATCAGTAAGTTATTGATAGTTGTCCCTACATCTGAAAGGAAATGCATTTTTTTCTGTAGTTTCTAAAGTGTGTAGATACATAAAACAATTACCACAAAATAAAAATATGAAACAGGATTTAATTCCTGTATTATATTACGTATATCCGCTGTTTCTTATATCAATATAATTTATCCAGTTCAAGAAAACATCATTTTTCTAATGATAACCTGTGCACACCAGATAGCAGTAATAATGATAATAGTAATAATAATAATAATAATAATAATAATAATAATAATACATTTGTGCAGTGATTTTCAATATGAACAAACTGTTTTACAGGGTAGTAGGTATAAAAAGCAACATTGCAGAAGCAAATAAACTATAAAAATAGAGTGATACACTGTGTAGGACAAAAAAGTAAGAAAGATAGGCTCAGATAAATAGATAAATATGGCTTCAAGGAGAGGCTTGTTTTCCCTGTTGCTGGACGAGGGTGTTTTGCGAGTTAAGCCTCGTTTCTGCCTCTCTGGTATCAGGGGGACTTTGGCTCCAGGCTCTTCGCAGTGTTTTTCTATGCAGGTTGTGTAATATCACATCCCAGTGGCAAAATGTACGGAATTCCTCTGGGTGGGACGGGGGGGGGGGCTGGAGGGGGTGTTTGAGAGCAAATCTGTCACCTCTCCCTGAGCAACTACCCTTATGACCTCTATGCAGAGAGATATAGATTTTCGTGTGCTCTTTTTAAATGGCGGGGGGTTGGGGGGGTTGGGGGGGGGTTCAGCGGGGAGTGCAGGTTCACTGTAGCGAGGGATTTTTTTTTTTTTAGTTAAACACATCTCCCAGCTTCCCCTGGGGGAGAGGGAGTTATCAAACCCACAGAATCTGTGAAACTACTTTTAATATATTAGAATATAATTTAACGCCATTCAGAAGCCATGACGGCCCTGTGTGTGGTGGAGAGAAAGGCCTTATGGGTTATCGGCGTCCAGTCTCCCTCCCTCTCTCCCTGGATCAGAGATCCCCTGTTGTTCATTGGCCCTTCAGTCTGCAACCACATCAATGCCGCACAGTGTCATCACAGAAGTCTTTCAGTGTTTGAATCCATCTGGGACAAGGAGCTCAGAAGGCCGGTGGGACCCTTTTTTGGACATGAAACACAAAGTAAGGGCAGGCTAACAGATAGCAGTGGGGGAGGTTCAAAGCCCTCTCTTTTCCCCATCTCTCTGAGGTTCTCTTTCTGCTCCTCCTCATAAACCTTACAAGGGCGGGGTGAGGAGGGAGACCAAAAACATGTTTTTAGGGGATATTATTTGCTCAGTCAGGCTTGCCGAGCCCATCGCTAATGACCTGCAAGGATTCGGAGAGGTAGCCTGTCCCTGCTGATTCCTGCAGCAGTACATTTTCAGATTACTTCAACAAACTTAAATCAGGTCGCTTTCTGCTTTTTTTGTGAAATATTTGTGAAACATATAAAAGCGTTTATGAAGCAAGGCTGCTGGACTCCAGGCCCAGAGGGTTGCAGTTTAGCAGGTTATCTGGTGCATTTTAAACCATTAAGAGGCCCGGAACTGGAGGGGAGGGCAGGATTGTTCCAGTTGTTGACGGGTTGAATCAGGTGCCTGGCTGAAAGGAAACACTACTAACATGGAGGCCCTGCAGGACCAGAGTAGGGTGTAGCTGGACAACAGTGCATCAGTTCATTTATTTTGCATTTCCAACAACATCAGGAGACCCACAGTAGAAAAGTCTCCATTCTGCTCTCTCCATCTTGAACAGCTCTCCCACAGCACCGTAAGCAGAATACACTGTACTAGCGCAGAGAATCAAGCATCAACAACACCAGCTAACAGCTAACCAGCTGACCAGCACCAGCTAACCCTAACACAATACACCTTACTCACTCACTAACGTAGATGAGCTGGATGTGATGCTGCAGGAGAGCCATGACAGGCTGTGCTCATAGTGAGAGGGGAAACCTGCAGGTACGTCCTGGACACACGGGAGATTAGAGCACTGTGTTCCTAAGACAAGGTGCATGCTGGGATTGTGGGCGGCAGCTGGAAGTCGTTGCTCAGCGATGTTAACAGCTCAGCATTGCCAGGGCGGGACACTGGCCTTTAGAACGGCATTTTTTACAGCCCCTCCCGTTGACACACACTGCCAGCACGCGAGCCAATGGTCTCACAGATCGCGATCGCCACGGAGACGAGCCCCGCCCACAGCTCGATGGGGTGATGTAAAAGAGTCGTAAAAAATACATCAGGATGGAAACCACAGTAATTTCCCTTAGTAAAATACCTAAAAACATGCTCACCAAAACCGTCAGCATAAGGAAGAGCAAAGAGGATGGGCCTGTTCCCCACTCACCGTGCCGTCAGACAGCCAGACACTCTCCCGTAATTTGGTGGCGATAATCGGAACACACAGGCGCGTGCGTGTACATGGGCGTGTTTTCATGTCGGTGTAAGGGAGCGTGGTGTGTGCGTGTCGACCCTTTGACGGGTGTCAGGAGGTAACACCAGCGGCCCCGCTGTCCCACGTCACCCCGGGGCCCTGTCGTCCCGGGCTCCTCCGGCGTTAATAATATTCTGTCGATACGTCGCCGTGACGACCCGGCTGTCTCATCCCCGCATCCCGCGGCAGGCATCTGTCATCCCCCGGCACAGACCCAGCCGTCAATAACCAGCCGGAATGCTAATGGTGGCATTTAACCACGGGCTGACAAATTAACCGCGGACGCTCGCCAAGGGTTAAATATTCATCATGCATGCCCAGACCGCTCGGGCCCCGTGCTCAGGAGCAGGGGAGCCAAGCCCGCTCCAGTACGGCAAGAGACGGGGGCCAAAAAGAGCCGGTGTAATGTGTGGAGATATTCTTACTTGAATTATTGGTCTGAATGAGAGTGGTAGGGAAGGTTCGGAGTGTGTTCTGGGCTGTGCTGGGATACAGGAGCTGTCCTGCTGTGAACTGTGAGTGTGTGTGTGTGTGTGTGTGTGTGTGTGTGTGTGTGTGTGTGTGTGTGTGTGTGTGTGTGTGTGTGTGTGTGTGGTGTGTGTGTGTGTGTGTGCATGGGTGTGTGTGAGTGTGTGTGTGTGTGTGTGTGTGTGTGTGTGCGTGAGTGTGTGTGTGTGTGTGTGTGTGTGTGAGGGGGAGAGGGATATGAGGGGATGTGGGGGGTCTGTCAGATCGGAAGTGTCCTGCTCTAACGTCAGAGCGTTTGTTCTGATCAAAGCCCCCCGCACTGCAACATTGCAAGTCAAGGGCTACAGCAGTAGGCAGCCAGTGTGACTCAAACATGAAAGCAAACCGCACCGTGCAAACCGAAACCAGCACTTTCTCTCTCTGTTTCCCTCTCTTTCTCTCTCTCTCTCTCTCTCTCTGTCTCTGTTTCTCTCTCTTTTCTCTCCTCTCTTTTTCTCTCTCTCACTCTGTCTCTCTCTGTCTGTGTCTGTTTCTTTCTCTCTCTCTCTCTCTCTCTCTCTCTCTCTCTCTTTTCTCTCCTCTCTTTTTCTCTCTCACTCTCTCTCACTCTGTGTCTCTGTCTGTATCTGTTTCTCTCTCTCTCTCTGTCTTTCACTCTGTGTGTCTCTCTCTGTCTGTATCTGTTTCTTTCTCTCTCGTTCCCTCTCTCTCACTCTCTCTCTCTCTCCCCCTCTCTCTCTCTCTCTCTATTCAGCATGTCCATCAGGGCCCTCATAAATAATTCATTGCTCTCTCCCCGATGCCTTGTCACCTTGCCTTCTTATTCGCCACCTTGTCTCCTTCCTCTCACTTCCCCTTCTCTGTTCTCAGTGTTGCGGAACACCCCAGGAGCCCGCTTGTCTGGGACCACACACCCTCTGCCCACCCCCCCCCCGCTCTGTCCTGTCCTGTCCCGTCCTGTCCGCCGCCCCCCGCCCCGCCCCCAGCCCCCGCACTCCTCCTCCAGCCGCCTCTCCCTCTTCCTGGTGGGCTCCCGTCCGGCTCTGTGGTCATTCTCCCAGAAGCCAGGTTCCATCGTTAGGACGTAATTGCTCTAAGCTGTTATTAATAGCATGTCCCGTTAGATTCAGCTAGCGTATTTTTTTGTTGTTGTTTTTTGGGGAGGGGGGCAGGCTTAAGAGTAAGGGGTGGTGCTGAGGTTTTTTTTGCGGCGGTGTTTGGTGGTCTCATAGGTCAGCGTTCTGTGTGCAGGTGGAGAGTTCATCCCTCTGCCTCACAACGGCGGCCCTGACGCAGCACAGAGTGAAAACCGTAAAGTAAATGAAGGCAAACGAAGTGTTATTGTCCTCGCGAGGCCCTTGTGGGCTCCTGCTGATGTGAAACATCCACACAGCTCTCTGCTCCTCACCACTCTCCTGAATCCTGTCGGCCGGCACAGGAACTGTAACCAAACGCGGGGTTTCCAGGAGCAGCAGACCTCTCCTGTTGCTTGTAGAGTCTTACAGAATCTGACAGAATCTCAGAGTTCCTGAATCAGTTTTACTGGCCCTATTGTAGAGCTCTGGGACATTAACACAACAAGGTGATGGATGAGGTGTGTCAGTTTACATAAAAAAGTCCAAAGTGGCCACATTTTATGTACAGGGGTGTGGGGAATTATCAGGTGTCGTATAGATAAAGGAATTAGCAGAATCTTTATGGACGTGTTGAATGTAGGAGAAACGGTAACGCAGTGAGTGTTTGTGACAAGGGTCAGTTTAAAGTGTCCAGCCCAGCCCGATGGAGGGTGTTAGGGGCAGACCTCTCAGGACGGAGCGGGGGGGGGCATTAGGATTCCAGATGGCTGCGGGGGGGTTGGGCGGGGCGCGGACAGAACGTGGGGGCCCGCAGCCGGCGCCCGGACTCCCCCAAAGAGCTGAGCGGCCTGTCAGCAGCACTCAGACCCCGTCCCGCGCAGCGATTAATACGTTTCAGAAAATGTCCCCTCCACTTTCGCGGGCAGCCACACGCCCGCTGTGCTGTATTCAGCTCAGCTCCCGCTCCGTTAGTGCAAAATCAGCAGCGGCGCCCCGGCCCATAAGAAGAGGATCAATCAAAGAGCCGGGTGATAAATTAGAGGCATCAGCAGAGGGGCGGATGCTGAACCCAGCCGGGAGGATGCTGCACTGGGCTGAGAAGCTGGGGCCGGAGAGCTGTCCTTGTGTACCCCCCGGACACACACACACACACACACACACACACACACACACACACGTACACACACACACACACACACACACACACACACCTCCCCCTGAGTCTCTCTTGCACACTCACACATACACACACATGCACACACACACACACACACCCCCCCCTGAGTTACATACACACACACACACACACACACACACATGCACACACACACACACACCTCCCCCTGAGTTACATACACACACACACACACACACACACACACACACACATGCACACACACACCTCCCCCTGAGTCTCTCTCTCACACATACACACACACACACACACACACTTCCCCCTGAGTTACACACACACACTTGCATCACGTGCTAACACAAACTCACACATTTACACAAACTTCCATTTTTCTGCTGAGCTCAGTCTGTATATAATAAGAGTTGGTTGTGAGTAAGAAAGCTGTATGATATGCCAGAATCTGTCCTCTACAGTCCTCTGTGCACACCCACCTGTGTGTCCAACCCCCAGAGCGTCTGAACACATTTCTGCAGGTTTTGCATGGACACAGAACACATGAAAAATAGGCAGCTAAAAGTGATAATTTCATCAGAATTAGCTGGAAAAACATTAGAAGAGCACTGGATAGGCCATGTCATTATTTATGAGGCGGACTCACCTCATGTGAAATATAATGATAAGGCAGATGAAAATGGGGACTGGCTGTCAGTTGAGCGGTAACGCGGCGACCGCCGATCCGGGAGTTTAGATGAGGTCACACTTGGCTCTCCCGGCTTCACCTGCGGCGGGAACAATGGAGCTGCCGGCGCACGGACGCCCCGCACGAGAACAAAGTACCCCCGCCACCCCCCACGGGGGGAATCCGTTCTGCTTTATTTTCACAGGACAGGAAGAAGGAGTCCGGCCGCTGAGGGGGACGGCACCGCAGAACAATATATATCTTACAATGGAGTTTACAGTGCACACGCAATCCCAGCACGCGCCCCGTCTGTTAGCGACAGGCGCGATGTTTAAGACGCGCTGTTTCTCATGCCCGGCTGGTGTACGGCCGTGGCAAGCAGGGATGGCACATGGTGCTGTCGCTGGAGTCTCTGTGGGGTAACTGCCTCAGAAACCCAGGGGGAAGGGGGCAAGGGTCTGAGCAGGGTGGAGGTTTAGGTATGAGACTGGTGGGGCCAGGACTGCCCTCCAGAGCCAGGGCAGCCCCTGTTCTCTCTCCCCCAGCCGCGGGCCCTGTCTTCCGGCTGTGCTCTCTGTGACGGCGCCCCCCCCCCACCAGAGCTGAATTAATTCACAGCCCCGCTCTCCTCCCGCTCTCGCGATCAATTAATTGTAATGATGACGGCCTCGTTACGAGGCGCCCGCCTTGTTTGCTTGTGATCCGAGCGACAGGTTTAGGACTTGTATTATTTAAGGCGGCTGGTAATTACATGGGTGTTAGCATATGGAGAGAGCGAGATATGATTCATTCTCTGAGTGGGAGAGAGAGAGCGGGGGAGGGAGGGAGAGAGAGAGAGAGAGACGACAGCTCCACGTTTGGCAGAAGAAACGAGTGCAGCGTGCTGCTACAAACTGTTCCCCTTATTATATCTCATTAAAGCAAGGGGCGAGATAAGGCAACACAAGCCGTGAATAAAATCTATAGCATCCGTGTTACGAGCGGAGGGGGAGCTGATATTGTGAGAACCTGCGGAGGGGGGGGGGGGAGGCCCCTTTGTGAGCCGGGGAGAAAAATGATGTCTTCTTCTTCTCTATGGTGACCGCCCGGTGTGCCTGAGCGATAGCAGAGAGCGGCAAGCCCCTCTGCGCTAATTAGAGGAGCTTTTAACGAGAACAAAAAGAGATGTGTAGTGTCGGGAAACTGGCAGGGCTCGTTAATCCTGGCCTATTGTCAGCGCAACAGGCAGGCCATGTAGGACAGTCTCCGCGGGAGCCTCAATAAATCTGATCCGGGGCCCGGAAAGACCCGGCCCGGGCCCGGGCTACCTTCAGGCACACAGCTCTCACTCACCCTCAGGTCAGCTGCAGTCACGCTCGGAAACGGGGGCGAGCAGGTAGTTGCTCTCATTACAAGCGGAGCTATTAATTCCTGCAGTTGTGACACGGTTCCTAGCAGTGATCATCGGTGTTTTCGTCTGATCTGAATCTGATCTGATAGCGGGAGGCTGGCCTTCCTGCAGACAGTCGTTTGTCATCCGCGTGCCTCGGCAGATGCAGAAGCAGGAAAAAAAGGGTTATTCGGTGCTAATGAGACCTGAGGAGTGTTTAGAGGCTGGCATGGCGGGCCGTGTGTTTTCTGTGCTCTCAGAATGGAGGGGGTGTCCAGTGAAGGGGGGGTCAGATCAGAGCTGGAGTCGGCTGGTGGGAGAGGCACACAGGGTCTCCAGTCATACACACCCATTGACAACCCGCTGAGCAATGTAGTGCTCAGTCAGATAGGCATGTGTGCTCACACACACTTACACACATAAATATAAAAACACACAAACACACAGAAACATACACATACACACATACCTAAATATACAAACGCATTCACACGTTCACGAATGCACACACATACACACACTCTCTCACACATAAATATACAAACATACACACACATCCTCTCACATAAATATACAAACACACACACATGCACACTCACGCACACTTACACTCAGACATAAATATACAAACATATAAACACAAACACAAACACGCATGCAGATAAATATACAAATGCATCCACGCACAAACACACATGCCCAAACACACACAAACACACACACACACACACACACACACACACACACAGGCATGCATGCTCACACACAGTTACACACACTTATACGTAAATATACACACTTACACATATTCACACATAAATACAGACACAGACACACACCTCCCGCTGCCCTGACCACTGCTTCTCCTCACTGCTCGGCGAAAACATGCACTTTACATGGCAACCACCGTGATTTCCCCGCCAGACGCCACGCCCGCGCGGCTGCGCTCGCACCTCTGATGGTGGTGATAAGTGACCCTCTGCCTTCCGGGGTGACCCCGTGGGCGCAGGCCGTGGGTACAGCCCGGGCCCCCAGCAGGGCGTGGGGGAGGGAGGGCTGGGAGAGGTGCCTGTCCTGGGGAGAGAGCAGCGAGCAGGGGCGTTTAGGCTGCTGCTGACCCCTGTCCTCTCCGCAGTAGATTAGCATGTGGGAAAGGGGCATAATGAGGCATCCTGTGCTTCACTCACTGGCCATATGATTCGCCGGCTTGGCCTCCCGCCGATTGGTGATTTGCCGAAATTAAAACTTAATCAAGCATACGGCAGGACTGCCTGTGAGTAATTCAGTAAAGATTGGAGCAGAAAGCAGGCACAGAGGATGCAGGAGAGACAGAGGGAGAAAGAGGGAGGGGGGGAGAGAGAGAGAGAGAGAGAGAGAGAGAAAAAGAGAAAGAGAGAGACTTTGTTTACTCTTTATATCATCTTTTACATAATCATTGAAAGAGAGGTTCCTCAGACATCCACCCAGAACGCAACACGTCGGCCACACCCACACCTCTAACCGCTAATCCATAAATGTTTCACGGGAAACAAAAAAAAAAGAAAGAAAAACGCTGTAGTCGTTTTCCTGCGAGCTGTTTCTACAGAACCATTATTTATTCCCCTATCTGACTAACCCCAGGCAGGGGGCCAGCCAGCTGTTTCTCCCTGCAGTGTGTCAGACGGGCTGAACCTCCCAGCTGAAGTTGAGTGCAACGGGTTGGGTTTGCTGCTACACGTTCACTGGCGGCCTGGGACGCTTATGAGGCCTGGCTGTCTCATTGGGAGGCTGTCTCTGGGTGGTGGGAAGTTGAGCTGAAATTTAGCAGGGAGGAGCACTGGTTTCAGGAGCTGTACTGATACACCGAACTGCCATGTGGGATTGGTCATGTTCAGGTGTTTCTCAGTGCAGCTGTGTGCTCCTTCGGTTCATAGCTTATATACGTTTTATAAAAGCTGAATTTGTTTGGAAGAGGGTTGTTATCCTTTCTCGCAAAGTCACTTGAATTACTAGCATGCATATTTTATTGCATTTTTATTAAACAGTTTTATAAGACACACAGTGATACTCTAAACAATGGTTTAGCATACCTTATTGCATGTTTGACATGTTAGTCTGTAGGTGATAATGATTATAATACATAATATATGATTACATTACGTTTGTGTTGTATCTTTTGATTTCTTCTGCATTATCAGCCTCAAAACTTTTGGTCGTAATTACTTCACATCTGTAACTTCTAATTCCTCCTTCTATTTTTACTTCATGGCGTTCATTAATTTTCCCATCCCGGGGAGTGTTTCATTAATACGAAAAGCATTAATCATGTTTAATGAAAGACGCTTGCTCTGTTTTTTTTACAAATGGAGTTTTAAGCAGGTGGTGGCGGTGTGAGCGGGGTAAACACCGCTGGGCTCCTCGCCTCTCCCGGGCCCGGGGGTGGCGGCGGCCGGTCCAGGGCTAACCGACAGCGGTATTTGTCAGAGGCGAGCTGTCAGGCTGATGAAGCTGTTGTTTATGGGCGCTGCGGTGAGCTTCCATCTACATAGAAATCACGTAAAGCAGAGCGGCAACAGAGACAGTGATGTTTAGAGTGACGTGGAAAGCTACAGTGTGAGTGGTGAACAGGAAGTGGTGGTATGGCAACTCTGAAACCCCTGGTAGGCTTCCTGTCACCACCACCACCACCACCACCACCATGGTGACGGTAATCTGGGGTGGCAGGGTAGCATAGTGGTTAAGGAGCAGGACTTGTACCTGAAAGGTTGCTGGTTCGATTCCCTGCAGGGGCACTGCTGCTATACACTTGAGCAAGGTTCTTAACCCAGAATTGCCTCAGTAAATATGCTGTAAATCAGCTGTATAAATGGATAACATTGTAAAAAGGTGTAACCGATGTAAGTCGCTCTGGATAAGAATGTCTGCTAAATGACAGTAAGGTGATGGTGAGGATGGTGACTGTGCGCCTCCCTTTTCCGGGGGGCTCCCTGGCCGCCCGTCAGGGCCCGGGCGGCACCCGGGCGGCACTCGGGTGAGAATGAAGTCCCAGTGAAGTGATTTCTCAGGGCGGCCGGAGCTCTCTCATGGAAATGCAGAGGCGCTGACGCGAGGGCCTTTTGTCAGGAGCCCACAGACTCACATTTTATTAAGTACTATTTAGAGAGAGGGGGGAATGCCGCCTCTGAATTTAAATCAGCCTGCTGGACGGCACTGAGGGGAAGAGAGGGGGAGGCCGCTGAAGGCAGGGAAGAAAAAAAAGAGGCAGAGACTTTTTCCAGCAGCGTTAGGCCAGAGAGGCTGTCCGTGCAAACGAATATACAGCTTTTCCCCAGGCAGTGGAGCGGCGGGGGGAGGGATGTTGACCCGCGTCCCTCTTTTCTCTCTGTCATCTTCCTCTCCTCTTTTTCGCATGGAGTCCAGATTTACATCCTCTACCTGCTCGGTCTGCCCACACACTCTCTCGGCTCATCTTGACTCTCGACTTTACAGCTGAAGTCCATAAATAGCGCGTCAGGGTCCGGCCGGGCAGGCGGGCCAACCTCACAAAAACAGCCGCCGCGAAAGAACTCAAATCCAAAATGCAAATGCAGAGGCAGAACAAGGGTGTTTATGGGTTACAGCATCTCACAACAGCCACAGCTTCCTTCAGCACTTCTTATAACCGACCAACAGGTCCGATATTGGGTGGGTTACACTGAGCACACACCACCAGGCTCTAAGTCCTCATAACGTTGCTGCAACGTTATTGTAACGTCACGGCAGTGTTGCGCCCGTTCGCGAGGGACCCCAGGAGCCCAGGTGAAACCCAGGTGATGCCTGGTCTCAGCCAATGGGGTGACATGATGATGAACTCACTGTGAGTGGTGGGATGGTTCCGTGTCACTCCCCCCCACGGGAGGCCAGTACATCAGTCCCGGCCCTGGAACCCATTGTCACGCAGACACTGGGCGCTCTTCATCACGGCACACACTCAGTCCTTTATCGGATGCTCTCCGGACTCAGTCTCTCACACAAACGACCCCACCCCCCCGCAACCCGCCCCCACCCGGGTCTAGCAATCTCTCACTCCCCCACCTGCCACACACTCTCTCCATCTCTCCCTCCCTCCCTAGGACATAATCACTCAGTGATGCTGACACGTTTGGCCGTTTGTTCCCTCCCCGGTCGTGAATGAGCCGTCAGGCCACAGTGCTCGTGGAGCTCAGCTCTGGTCAGGGAGCCATTCCTGCGACCAGAAGGTTGTGGGATTGAAACCTAGTTTGAGGCGCTAGCTTTGTGCACCCTGGGTCAGGCACATTTGAACTGCTTCACCTTGTACGTAGCTGCACAAAAAGCTAAAAATTCTATTTGTCCTAGATAAGGGCATTGGCAAAGCATGGAAAAAAATGTTAAAACCATGTTGTGAGTCAAACCTTAGGCAAGGGACTGACTGACTGATGACTTGCCTTCTTCAACACTTTTCCTGGAGGAGATCTGAGACTGTACGAGTCACGGCAGTTTGACGACCAAGTCTTCAATGACTCTTAGCAGTTGTTATATATCACAGGCTTATCCTCCGCAGAAAATAAAGGCCTCAGACATTCTGAGAAGCGTGTTTATCGATGGGGTTTGAAATTCTGCCGCCATCATTTTTCTCTCGGTATTTACTGCGCTGAATGGGAAATGGAGCTGTCAGAGGCATCGCGCCTTTATAGTTTAGTAATGTTTTATTCTCTGGTGGGACACATGGCCGCCATCGGACAGAAGGGTTCAGAAATTCACTTTGACGTAGGATGCCTAACCAAGCCTGCCAGGGGAACTGAACCGAAGGCGACGGATCTGAGCAGGGAACTTTGTCTCGATCAAAAGCGGCTCTGCGAGGGTGGCCGGGGGTGGGGGGTTGAGATGTTCGACAAATTCGGGGGAGGAAGAGAGGGAGGGCTGTATCTGGACAGGATAGGCCGAGCTGGCCCATGAGGGTGTGTGTGAGGTGAGTGAGCAGAATCTTCAGAGGAGCACCAGCCAGGGAGTGAAACAAGGGCAAGAGTGTATGTGAGTGTGTATGTGTGTGTGAGTGTATGTGTGTGTGTGTGTGTGTGTGTGAGCATGAGAGTGTGAGAGTGTGTGTGCGTGCGTGTGTGTGTGTGAGAGTGTGAGAGTGTATGTGTGTGTGTGTGCGTGTGCGTGTGTGTGAGAGTGTGAGAGTGTATGTGTGTGTGAGTGTGTGTGCGTGTGTGTGTCCGTGTGTGTGTGTGTGTGTGTGTGCGTGTGGTGGGTGGTAGTGGGGGGTTTTGTCAGCAGGGGGGGGGTGCTGTATTTTTGGCTGGGTGCGCAGGAGGGGCGGAGTGTCTGCGAGGCAGAATGGGAGGATGACGCCCGCACAATGGCACCACCCAGCCTGCCGTGAAATCAGAAAACCCCAGCCAACAGCCACCCCAGCACCCTGCCCCGTCCCACACACCACAAAGAGAGGGGTGCGGGGGCTTCTGGGAGTGCAGTCATGCGGCCGGCGGCCAGCCCCTCGCTCCCCGCCCGGCCATTGCGTCACCGCTCAACCGACCCCCCAAAACCCCCCCATTCTCACAGTGAGGTAAATAAAATGGTCTGGATGCCTAAGCTGTCAGTGTTTTGGAGCAGTTTATAGAAGTTAGAAGTAGTTTGTAGACATGCATTACCGATTGGGGCAAAAGGTGGTTTAATCTCTTAATGGCCAACGGTTGGCTGCCGTTAAAAAGCCCCCGCACCTCCATCCATTAGGAGCTGCTGTGCCCCCCCCAGCCCCCCCCGGCCCGCTCTCCTCCGCCGGGCCACTAGTGCGTCACGGCCAGCTGTTTCTAATGAAGTTTGCTGTGCATAATAACCACCGGCGTGAGTGTAATGTGCTGAAAGATCGCAGAGCCGACTGGGCTTTCATTTTTAATGGGGTTTTTGTTTTTTTTTTGGGGGGGGTTTGCCACCTTCTTGTTCCTGAGGTCTTGTGGGAGATTGGGGGAAGGCGTGGTTGAGGGAGTGAGTGGAAGTGTGTGTGTGCGTGCGTGTGTGCCACTGTACATGTCTGTGTGTGTGTGTGTGTGTGTGTGTGTGTGTGTGTGTGTGTGTGTGTGAGAGAGAGAGAGTGTGTATGTGAGCGTGTGTGTGTGAGCCTGTGTGTGTGAGGGTGTGTGTGTGAGAGAGTGTGTGTGCGTGCACGGAGGAGGTGGGGGGTCCTGTCATTTTGCATTAGAGTAGGGTGGGACAGAGGCCTGGGGAGGTCAAGTGACTTACCCCCTGCCTGGGTCACACAGTGTGACAGACTATGGCGCTGGGCTCAGAACAGTGGACCACACTGCTCTTCCTTCTCTCGCCCATTCACCTCATTGTTCCGCCAAAGAATTTAGTGTTCTGCAAACTGCAGCGGTCAATAAGCCCCCTTAGATTCCTACTTAAGTCACTTCATAGGGCAGATCATCTCCCGGCCCGGTCTCAGGGCTTGGACCCCTGAGATGGCCGTGTATGTGAGTGCTTTCTGCTTTTATGAGCCACCTTTTCAAAATTATCTGCCATCACTTCTCAGGCCAGTGAAAGGAGAAGCATACAGTACATGAAGGCATGCATACACTACTCTGTGCTGAGCAGGGGCTGTTCTGAACATGTCTGTGTTTGGGGAAAAAAGGCAAACGTGAAAAATACTTGAACAACTCAAATGGATATTCAAAGTTAGATTCATTAGAAATTAATGGAAGCACTGTTATCATTTAGGGTAATTTATTGTCTGATATTAGTGGTGTAAAATATATGGTAAATCTTTAAAAGTTTATAGCTTTATATGTTCACTTTATTGAATATTGTTTTGTATTGTTTTGTTCTAAACTTTAACAATAATTGTAACACGCATCTTTATATATGGCACATAATTCGCAGTGCAATATTGAGACACATTTGTGGGAAGAAAGGCATACATTTAACAGAGAAATATTCTTAATTTGGCGTTAATACTTAAGACTTAAGCCCTAAGTATTAAGTTTTTAATTAAGTATTTTGTGAGGGGGCATTTTGTAAAGATATACTTGGAATTTAATTATCAAAGTGACGATGCTCTGTTTCTCCCTAAACCTCAATAGGTGTTTCTTGACGTCTGTATGTATGTCATTGACCCCAGTATTTACAAAACAGAATTACCGTAGTGAACATAAACCTTTTATAAATATCTTAATGATCCTATTTAATGTAGAGACAGACAAACGGAGAGATAAATTACACGTAATTCTTACGGTCGAATTTATTAAAAATGAAAAAACGCGAATAGATTTCAAACACAGGCTTCGAACTTTTAGTGGCCTATAATGTAAGAATGAATTATGAATGAATCATTATTTCCGTAAGAACGGATATCAGGCGGATCCTCGTGGTTTGACCCAGCACGCATGAATCCGGGAGCTGAAGGCATGTGGTAGTTTACACAGTTTAGCTTTACACAGTAAAACACTGTCGGTCCTTAATTAAAAGTCATTGGCTCCTCTTTCAGTCGTTGACCTTGTGTGACACTTTTTGGAATTAAACCATAAAGTACATTTTTAATGGGTACAAATGAAGCATGTTTCTTGATTTGATTTAATTAAACTGCCATGAATGTGTCCGGCACGGATCCAAATTTTAAGAAGCGCAATACGTTTTAAAGTATACGAAGTTTCGCATGATTTAGCTTTATGGGCGGAAGGTAATTCAGTGTCTTGTAATAGTTCTCTGTCAATAGTCTCATTGAATGAAATCATTTGGAAAGTCTATCATTTTATTTTAACGTCTACTAATGTAAAGTAAAAAAAAGTATAAAGCGTAAAACTGAGTGTTAAGTATATGAATAAGCGGAACTTAATTCTTAGTCTTCACATTTGGTAAAAAATACAATCGCATGGCTTGTACGGCTCGATTATGATGCAAGTATATATGGTTTGTATTATAGTTATTAAAATTATTATTAGTACTTGTAGTAGTAGTATGCGTAGTAGAACTGTAAAACTCCTGTGCTTCTGCTTTTTTGAGTGGCAGTAGAGGGTGTTCAGGGCCTCCTATAGCTTAAGACATGCAGAAATATTGTCATTGCAAAACGGGTTTTTATATGATCATAAAACAACAGTAGACATGTCACTCCTGCGTACTTCCCCCAGAATTATTTTAACATTTAAAATTTCGCATTGGATGTGTATTTCATTTTATTTACGTTATCGCATGTTACCGAAACAGTAAAGGAGGAATGGTTTCACATCATCTGACATTTGTGAGCGCATCCATCATTGCGTATGCATACTTTTCAATGAATGCACATGTTTCTGATCTGACTGAATTGCTACAGTGATAATACACTGTACTGCGATGTACTGTTGTCTGGACGTCGGCCGTCTGAATGTATTGGCGTCGTATTATCTGTATTGCAATTAACGTAACCAAACTGACCTCTGGACCAGGTGTCTTGTGAGAAGAAGTGTTTAAGTTTTAATAGGACTACCTGAAAAACGAAGGACAAATAAATAATTATCTATACAGGTAATATTTGCGGTGGTAACTTATTACCTGTAGAATAGTAGTTAAATGTTCAATCTAATTATTAGTTTTGCGTGACTGTACAAAGAGCTGGAAGCAGTTGGGTGTGTAATTAGCCTATTTGTATATATTTAAATGATAATTAGTTTTTATTCATGTAATATAAGACCAATTAGTATTCAGGGAAAAAAATAAGCCGAACCATGGCCCTTAGTTTCAAAAGCTTGTTGTACTTAATGTGGCAATTCAGCGTGCCACCTGGATGTGTCATATAAAGGTATCTCATTAACACTCAATTAAATTACACTAGATGCAAATTAACACCGTTAACAGCGAACCCTGTTGAAAAGAATATGGGGGTTCGCGAAACAAGATGACTAATACATATTTATCTCATGCTAATTGGGTTGTGTGAATAAAGATAGATCTTTAATTAATTGACAACGATCGGTTGTAAATGAAATGTTGCGCTCGAGCCGGTGTGCGAAGACTCTTGCCACCGCGCGCTGCTATGAGGATGGCTAAAAAAAGTCTGTGAGTTTATATAAACATAAACAAAATACAGGGAGGTTCTGGGTAAACGCGAGGAGAGAAGGAGAATATCCTTAACTAATTTATACAGAGGCATTACCAATAGATCATTTTTATTTTAAAAAAATTACCGGTCACCGTGGGGAATATTACTGATACAAATATTGATGACAGATTAAGGACACTCTATTCTGAAACAATGCGACATGCGAGATTGCAGAAGAGTACTGTTTTCAGTATTTTACGCAAATAGATATTTAGTTATTTGTATGGGACTATCTCTAAAGAGGAATAAAATACACCCCGCAGTCCTTCGCATAAACATACGTTTGTATCCGGCATTTTTACATGGCGCGTTTTAAAAATGATGTTTTCCTGACATATTGGCGGTTGAACAAATACTTGATTTTAACTTGAATCTTGTTTAAACGGCCATGCGTCTCTTTCTGGAAATGGATGTCCCCGGAAAAGAAGGCAGTTTTGATAGCCTGCTCGTGTGCTGGAGTCTGCCGGAGACTGCTGTAAGAAGGCAAGGATTTCTCCAGGCGATCAATATGAGGGGAATTTGCTACCCGGGACACGTTGATCCTCAGTAAATGTCACCCGAGGAAGTAGTTGGATACTTGAAGATTACAGCTGGAAAACGGAGTTGTTTTTTCATGTTCAGCATGATATATCCATTCCTAAGTGAGACATTATTCTGGGTTGTACTTTGCGGTGCAGTTGCTTTATGTTTTCAAAGGAATTGTGGATCCAGTAGTTAATTTGGTCTTATATTATTATTATTATTATTATTATTATTATTATTATTATTATTATTATTATTATTATTATTATTATTATTATGATTATACACCATTACTACTAAAACATTTGAGACAATGACCATTCGCGGTAATAACAATACAAGAAAATAAAGCACATTGTATTGTGTGTCTGAATTATTATAAGATTTACATATGCTGTTGTATTTTTGCTGGTCTTTTTATTTCTGTTCCTTCTTCTTCTGTTCCTTTTTCTTCTGATACATAAATTCTATTTAGAGAAACAACTATGTTAAAACTTATTTTTTTGTTCCTGGCAATCAATCCGAAACGATATGATAAAGATAAATGTTTCGGTAATTGTGTTTTATGCAAACGTAACGCGTTTATTTTAGAAACACTTCGCAGTGCAATGCTATTTAATGTACTGCGTTTGCAACTTGTAAGGGCCTCATTCAAATGCTTCCGTGGTTCATTACAGCTTTCTGAGCTTTTTGTTCCTTTAATTTCTGTGTCATGCCAACTTGCCCCATGTAATTTGTCATATGTACGGGCAATACCTGAAGTGTGGGGCCTTTTCACGTTTATTTGTTTATGGCCTTTATACATTTCTGATAGGTTTACACCCATTCAGCGCGACCACCATTTTGTGAAGAAAAAAAAAGTAGGGACAACAAAACACTCATCCATTTCAAATCACAGATGGTGCTTTGAAAGGCCGGTGCCCTGTACTGCCGGGGGTGTGCCTTGGACTTTCTTCTGTTTGCAAGGCGCCCATTCTGCCTCCCGGTTTTTCTTTGTGACGAACTTTCGCTGTAGGTATTCATGCAGTGACTGAGTGTGAATTTACCCCCATCTTCTCATCTGCCCCGCTTTTCACCTCCGGCCTTTTCTTTAGCTTTTTTTTCATATGTTTGAGCACTTTCACGCCATCCTCCTCCTGCGTGCCTCCGCCGGACCGGCCGAGTGATGCAGAGACTGAAATGCCAGGAAGCGCCGCGGTCAAAAGATCAGCAGCGCGCTTGTATCCTGTATTTAAAACACACCGCCAAAACTTGTCTTCGTTTCTTCGTGAGTCCATCAAAAGTAACCATTTCTGCCAAGATGGGTATAGTTTGCGTAATCGAGTGCATCACCGTCAATTCACGCAATCTCACCGCCGCCTTTTTTTGTGAAGGTACTTGTGTCAAGTAGTTGTGAAATTCTTGTTTACTTATGACCCTGTCCAGTGCAGGAGATTAGGCACATCGCACCACTTACACAACGCCAAATCCTCGCTGGCAGTAAAGAATAACCTAGAGACAGCATAACTGGAAATTGTTTTAAAATAATAATCCAGATAACTATTTGCACTCATTTTCCGGTAATTAGAATTGGATTTCATCGTTTAAATTACAGGCATGGGAATAGATATAGGAGAATGTATCAGATAATTATGGAAAATATAATTCAACATGAGTGTATTACATCATTACACATTTATCGGCTGACTAAAACTTTGATTAAAATACGTATGAAGAGGAACATACCAAGTAAGTTCAATTAAGAATTCTTACAAAGTCAGATATGTTAACATCAAGGAGATGACTTTAAAGGTGTTGTCATGCAAGTGTAAGAGCTGTATCTTATCAGAAAATCCTTTTCATGTTACCATGCTTTTCTCCTGTAACATTAGAACAACGTATAACTCTGCCATTCAGCTTTACAACTATAGCATTTGGGTTTGTTCAGAAATGGACATTTAAAAAATACAGCCATATTGATCTAACATACGTTCCAGAGGTTTTTATCAAAGCAGAAATTAAGACAAATGTCTAAATAACATATCAGTGTCATAGAAATGATAACCAACATAAAAGTGAAAAGACTGTCTGCCAGTGAATACCACAGTATATTATTTTAAGCATGACAGTGCTCCTCTGAAAACCCTGCAGTGTTTGCTGTCTGACTGTATGTTCTTGACCCTCTAATTTCAAAATGTAACAACGGTGTTAATAATTATTTTAATAATAAGTGTTAACAGTTTTCTGGATTCCTGGCAGAGTTTGGCCAAAAGGCTTTTGAATTCTTCTTTTGAATTTGTAATTTCTAATTGTTTTGTAATTGATAATTGAAATGGTTTGCTGTATTGGCGGTGGCCTATTGCATCACTCCTTTTTAAAAGGTTAATAGCTGTCTTTAGGTGTATGTCATTTGGCTGCAATGTGTGGTCTGCTGTGTGGGACTTGGCCCCGTGTATGTTTGGCCTGTGTGTGGCATTCGGGTGCAATTGAACAGAAAGCTGCAGAGAGCAGTCAAAGGAATGGTAGCGGGGATAGTTTCGGGGTGAGGAGATGAGCGCAGTTAAATCTCCCAGGGTGTGGATTTGTGTCCACTCTCTGCAGTGCCAGAGGTTTAATAAACACACTATCTCTCCTTCCCGGTGGCATCTTCTTTTTTTTTTTTGCAAGCCGCTGCTCCTTTTTTTTCCAGCCTCCTTTTGAATGTGGGGATTGTTGGGGAGTGTAGCCGTGTTAATGTCTTGTAGCGTAAAAATTGCTGGTGCTATGGTTATTAGGTGCGGTGGTAAAGCATGGGGTAACATCGGCGGGCAGGGGCCGGCCTTCAAAAGCCAGACCGCGGCGGCAGCCGGCGTCAAATGCAGCAATAATTGCTTCACTGTGAAGGGCTGGCCCTTTTTCTCTCTTCTCTCCATCTTTTTTTTTTTTTTTTTTTGTGTGTGCGATTTGTCTCTTAAGCCGGCGTAACGTTTTGGATGCGGTGGCAGAATGTAAGGAGCAAATTGGAGGCCGGGCGTGAACAATGCAACACGGAGCTCGCGGGGGGATTCTTTCAGGCCGAGTCGCCCCCTCAAGATGAAGGGGGTGAGGGAGAGAGAGAGGGAGAGAGAGAGGGAGAGAGAGAGGGAGGGAGAGGGAGAGAGAGAGAGAGGGAGAGAGAGAGGGAGAGAGAAGGAAAAAAACAGAGACACAAGAGAAGAGGAGCTTCAGCAGTGCTTGAAAACACAGTGCAGCCTCAAAACTCAGCTCGGGCATGTCATTTTTGTAATGACTGAAACAGCCTGGTGTTGCCTGTGGCGTTCAATGGGGGTGAGATTGTGCGCAGGTCTGAGCAGCGACAACAAAGGGTCACTAACAGAAGTATTATCTATTGTCATTACTCAAAAACCCCTGTCACTTTCAGCGCCCAAGCTATTCCCTTTTTTTTTTTTTGCACTGAAATGGGTCTGAAACGGTCCCAGCGAGGCAAATGCGGAGAAAATGCCTTCACTTGCCAGTGGAGGTGTAAGCAGATGGGCCACTCTCTGCACAGCGCACCAGCACAAACAGGAAGGATGAGGTGCGCTCTCTCCGCATCGGAGGGAGAGAAAAAAAAAGGAGGGCTGGTGCTACTGTATTTTTGCGTTCGCCTCGCGGGGAACAGGTTGCGATTGTGCGCACATCGTTGACGGAAAAAAAAGTAAACAGATTAGAAAGGAGGAAGCCCTGCCATTGGAGGCCTCTTTTTGATGTTTAAGGGCCTAATTTGATTTTTCACCTCCCATTGTTTCAGTGTTTTGCTCCTCTAATCCACTTTAAAGTGGATGTCGCTTTCATCTTGGCGGGGGGGGGGCTAGCGTAGCTGGCTGCTGTTTCCCTTCTTTCTTCCCCCCTTCATCTCGTCCGAGCGGGGAGAGAGTGGGTAAAGGTATCGCCCCCACACCCCACACACACACACACACACACACACACACACACACACACACACACACCCGCTCTTCCTTTCTCATTTTGTAGTTAAGTACTCTGGGGTCTCAATAATGGCTGGGGTGCCTTAAAGCTTCTCATGGAGGGCTGTTAGACCCTGGTGGTGTATTAAAAGAGAAAGAAAGGCCAGAGAATAGAAAGAAAGAGGTGGAAATTGCCACCGGAGTTTGCAGCAAAATGACCAGCTTGCCGCCGGTGGCTTAATGTGCCCTCCTCTGTGACCCCGAAAACGCTCACACAAAACACGGGATCGACATTATCTCGCTGCCTTGAAAAGACCCACACAGAAATAAGCCTTTTGTGTTAATTCCCTTCTCCGAACCATTGACTGCTGCAGTTTTTTTAATCTGCTGGAGACTCCAGAAAGAGAGAGGCAGAGAGAGAGAGAGGGACTGAGAGGGAGAGAGGGGCAGAAGAGGAGGGGACCCTCAGCCTGTTTTGCGGAGCCATCTGTGACAAAGTTTGTATTCATTGGAGCAGCAAAAAACCGCTGCGATCACAAATCCTGTCTCCACTTTTTCCGTCGTATTATATAAAATGTAATTCTTAAAGTATATGTTTATAGTGCTTTTTTGTATTTAATATGATACGTTTTTCTTATTATCATTTTAAAAGGAACTGGTCACATTAGTTTAAATGCAGCAGTCAGTATGTATTGCAGGAATAATAATTAACTAATGTAGCAAACAACTAGAAATCAAATCTTCCAGTGAAGCTTCCAGCTGTAACGGGAATTTGTGTTAGTGATAAAATGTGTTTATACATGATTTGGAATTTAAATTACGATCCTAAAATATATTACAATACCAAATATAATTTCTTCTTATTTTCATATTTCTTTTTATTATAATCATATATATTATATAATGAATATTTTCTCCATGACTTTTTTCCTGTTTCTTTATTTTACTACACGTTTCTTTGCCAAGTCAGGTATTAAATAGTGATGTAAATGAAAAAGTAATGCTACTTTCCTGCCAACTGGGCTTTAATATTGCTCCATTTTGCTAATTAAAATATATATTTTTCATTTTAATGTTCCTGGTTCAGTGGTAATACATGCACTGGAAATCTTAAGGTTTTTTTTTTTTTTTACCTGAGACCCTTCACTTAATGAAGTAGTAATTTTCAGAACATTTAACTTTTTTTACAGGTGCACATAATGAATAAGTTTGGCCACGGATGCATATGTCTGTGGCTAGTAGATGAATGCAGATTTTTTTTTAATTTAAAGTGGATTTTAGTTTGGATATTTTCAGAATTTGGTGGTTGGGTGTAGGGTTGTTCAGAGGAGTTATTACTCACTCTCGTAATTCTGTTTCTGCTCTGTGCAGTATTTTCAGGGGTGCTCCACCTCGGAAGCAGAAATCTGGAAGTGTGTAGGGCAAAATGAAATCTAAAGTGCATTCCTCCACGGACAAACTGCCAGCATGTTGCTACACTGATATTAAAAAGACATCTGACTACCTAAAATGATTTATATAAAATGAGTTATATGAATATGATAAAGTTAAAGAATATTTTCTGATGCCGTGTAACAAACTGCCAGCATCAAGAAGGTAGATAACAGAGTTATCATAGTAACTAGCCTGTGATAGCTGAGTCATTTTTCTAAACTTGAAATTCATATTCATCAAAGAGATTATTTTTAAGAAAAAATACATTTAGTAGCATTGTGAATCATACTTCTATTATCATAAGAAACTAAACAATCTATTTACCATGATGAAGTTGATGGTAAACATTTATATCTTAGTTTAAAGGGTTAAAAGAGATTTTCATCCAACTTGTTTTGTCCTAAATGAGTGAAGATATTTGGCTGAAACAGAGACAGATGCTTGTGCCTCAGTCTGTTCTCTTTTGTTGCCATGTTAGAACTTTGGAATAAAAAGACAGATAACCAGCGGCGGCAGCATCATTGTGTTAAACTCTTGTTCAGTGTTACGCAGCTCTGTGGTGACTGGATGAAAGAAATGCACAGACCGCATCAGTGATTATGATTAAAAGTGAATTTACACGACGGAGGAATCACAACTGATTAAAGCGTGCTAAATTAGCCGGCTCGCTATCTAGCACCCAGAGATGCAAAGTGGAATAAAAAGAATCAATGTCATTTAGTGACACTTCAGAAGCCTTTCTTTATCAGGTCTCGCAATTAAATTATGAGGATTACAATAACAACACAAAATATTGTCACTGGTTTACCAGCAGGGGTTCTTTCTTAGCTGTCCTTTTTGCTCCCTCTGTAAGTGAATGTTATCTTTTAATGAAAAAATGTAGCTACCACAGTTAGCTTGTGAAACTTCAATGAGAAAACTAGACTACAGCTAATATAAAATTAAATCGTATGGACTGTTGAATATTCAAATATTGTCTCCATCAATTTGTTCATTAGCAACAATAAACCATTAATTATCTGGGTTATCTTACAAGCTGTTTTACTTATCACTGTACAACTACAAAAACAAAACACACAAAATAAAATTAGCATCACCAATAAAACTCCTTGTATTTGGACTACAAGAAGTACATTTTTTGAGGTAGCTCCCTGTTAAACTGCAGATTAATAAAACACAAGTTTCTAGCAGGGCAATTATTTTCCAGAGTGTAGGAGCCTAAAAAGTTTGTTCGTTTTATTGGCTGTCATTATTTGAATGGCAGCACTTTAAGCCAATGACACGTCGGAAATCAGAAGTCGCCCTATTGCTTTCCAGCTAGATTGACAATGATTTGATCTAATTGCTGCCCTAGAAAGTTTCTAGATGCTTTATGTTGCTTTTAACTTGATAGGCAAGCTTTCTGCAAGTCATGTTAGAACTACCAGATTTTTTCTTTTTTTTTTCTTTCTTTTTGATCAAGTACAAATAATAGGCCTAACTCTTTTAGCATTTTTTCTCAGGCTGGTCTTTGGTTTTGCATAGTTCTTTGCACATTTGCTCTGAATGTACGGGATACTGACTGTGGCTTTGCTGGGATGCAGATGGTTTAGAGGAGGATAGCAGGCTGCGATTCTCTCTGTCTCTCTGTCTCTCTCTCTCTCTCACTTCATTCTTTCTATCTCGCTCTTTCTCTCACTGTCATTCTTTCTCTCTCTTTCTCTCTCTCATTCTTTCTCTCGTTCTCTCTCTCTTTCGAAATTGCGTGAGGCAGATTGCGGTTGGAAGTGAGCGCAGCGGTGTCTGATAGCGCGGAGATCTCCCTCCGCGTTCAGGGAGGGGTCAGAGCACCGGCCCCCGCAGCGCCGGGGCCGGCCTCATTACCGCTGCTCTGTCAGGACCGGGGGGATCGGACCAGAACAATTTCCCCACACGCCTGCGGCCGCCATCCGGCCGCGGGTCACCCCGGCCCCTGACCACGCTTAAGCAGCCATTCAGAGCCCTCTGCCACCAGCTGTTTTGGGGGCAGGTGCCCTGTCTCTCCACAGCCCTCTAATCCCTCTGTAACTGCTCCGAGCGTTTGGGTGACCCGCAGAGGGAAGGCTCGGGGCTGGCACCGCCGCCGCCCCGCGGTCGGACGTCTGTTCTCGCCCCCGTTTTTTTAAACGTGACACACCGGCCCCCGTCGTCCCGGCGACATGCGCGGTTTCCTCTCCCATTGATTGCCAGAAGGCCGCAGGCCTCCGGGAGTCCGCTGGGTTAATCCAGGTGGCTGAACCCTTGTTCGTGAGATTAGTACAGATTGTTTCAACAATGAGGGGTAAGGTGCCTCGCAAGGGCTTTTCTGCGCACCTCTTCTGACTCCGCTGCCCAAAACCCGGAGACGAAAATAATGCGATTCCGCCGCTCAAAAACCCTGAGATGAAATTGACATAATTCCGCTGCTCAAAATCTGCAGATGAAAATAATATCACTCCACTGCCCAAAACCAACAGACAGGTTTAATATCATTCCACTGCCCAGGAACTACAGATGGAAATAATATGATTGCACTGCCCAGAATCTATAAACTAAATTAGTATGGTTCTGCTGCTCAGAATCTATGAACTGAAATGATCTGGTTCAAGTCCTGAAATCCTATAGAATTAAATATTGTGATTTGACATTTGACAAAACATTTAGGCAGAAATAATCTCCACTTACACTTCCTAAGGCCTATAGGCAGAAATTCATCTTCTCTTTTTATTGAATCTTGTGTCTTGGAAAAGGTCATCGCTCAGCATACGTACAGTATCAGGAACTATGCCGGGTAGTGGCTGGATCAGCAGACTCTAGGCTTGAATAACAGGTTTATGTTCCTTTTAGGACACTGCTGTTGATTACACAGGTACAGAGTGGCTGTTCACTTGTTAGCATTGTAAGTCAGGTTGATAGCGATGCTGTAGCTTAGTATATAAATAATATGATGATAATATTGCAGTGTACAGACTGAGAGAAAATTGAAATTTAAAAAAGGTTCCTGTTGTGTCCTTTCTTTGGCAGCAGAGAGAGGGTGACAGGGTGATGTGAGTCCTTGCCCTGTGCTCTGTGGAGTGGGTGCCCCGGCTGGTGTTTTTTGTTTTCGGCGTGGGGTGTGGTGGGGTTAGGGGGTGTTTCAGTGAGTGGCGAGCTGTGAGCCGGCTCTGGGGAGAGTGCAGGGGATGACCTCACTGGAAGAGGCGGGCCGGCGGCCCCACTGTCCCTACCATCCTCTCTCTGTGCACGCACCCTACAGCCATGCTCACAGGAACACCGCTATGCTGTGCTATGCTCATATCTACCACACACTGGCTGTGCAATGCGCAGTTCTGTCATGCACTGGCTGTACGCTATGCAGTCTTACTGCACTCTGACTGTGCTATGCACATTTCTGTTGCACCCTGGCTGTCCTGTGCACAGTTCTACAACACCCTGGCTGTCCTGTGCACAGTTCTACGACACACTGTCCGTGCTATGCGCAGTTCTACCACACTCTGCCTCCCTGTCCCTCTCCCTGCAGCCCGCTGTGTGAGTGTAAATAGCCGTGTCCCCTCTGATGAGTGCAGGTCCAGCTGACTGGGTCACTGCAAAGCTGCAAACGGTGGCCATTTACAGCGCAGCTACAGAGAAGGTGTGCGATACTGCACCCCCCCGCCCCCATCTCCCACTTTAATGGCCATTTCCACGTCTGTTCAGCGCACACAACCGAAATATCGCCACGTTTCCCCGCGTCTCCGCACGTGTTATCACCGGCTTCAAGGGCCGGGGTTGGGGGGGGGGGAGAGATGAAGAAAAATAAAAAATAAATAAATAAAAAATAAAAAAAACCCAGCAAAGAGGGAGCAAATTTAACAATTCGCCTCCTTTTCTGGGCCTGATGGAGCAAAAGTGCAGGCAGATTATAGGTCTGGGAGAGAGGGGCGTGCTGAAATGCAGCGACAGGCAGTGACATGATGGAGGCCTAATGGCAATAATTGGAGGTGGCTTTGACAGGGCCAATATGATAGCTCACAATAAACACCCTGTGTTTTTAAAGCGAAATTTGCACAAAATTACAGCGCGGCGCTGAAACCGGCTGTTTCTGCCCTCGTCTCCGGCTCGCGGCCGCTCTTTGATTTACTCAATCAGCGCTGTCTTTTTTATCGCCGATAAACAGCGCGGGGCGTGCGGTCAGGGGGAGGGCTGACAGTTGGAAAGGGGGTGGTTTAACAGGGTCTCCTTCCCTGCGTCTCTTTTAAGGTCGGCTGCGTTCGGGAGAAACAAACGAAAAACGCGGCCCCTGAGGATGTCAGGCCTTTGGGGACGTTCTCACGCCCGCCGATAAAAAGGAATCTTAACTCCCCATCCCGTTAAAGCGTGATGGTTGTAATTTTGTGACTTAGCGTTCTCACAGGAGAAAACATTTTTTTTTTTTTTTTTCGTAGATTTGTAGGCAGGGTGCTATCAGTCACTGATAGTTCTTTTTTCCCTTTGGCTTGTTCCGCCAAGCCGGCCCCCGGCTCGATTTGGTCTTTGTTATTTTAGATCGGGCCCTCTTCATGGAATGCAATGCTCGGTAATTTTTTACGAGGTCCCTTCTCAATCCATCTACTTTTATTTTATCGTTTCCTGATAGCCGAGGCAGTTATGCCTTTAGGGGAAGAAAAAAAAATTGATCCCAGTAAATCTGGTATCAATCCTAAGAAAGCGTCTCCGCTCTTTTTCCCAGACAGATCTCGGATCAGTGCACTCGGGTATCCCCGGCTTCGGCCTGGACCCAGCGCTCGTTAGCCTGCTAAATCTGCACTCCCAAACTGTCCTCGCTTTGTTCTCCCCGTATGACAAGCAATCGCACAGCACAGCGTGAAAGATATCCAAAGGGCCCTGATGTCTCTGAAGGAGACAGTGGGGTTGTGTGTGTGTGTGTGTGTGTGTGTGTGTGTGTTATTAAAACAACAGACCGCTCTAAAGGAGACCATCTCTGCACCTGATCGACCGGCATCATGTGTGCCAAAACGCTTCTCTCTGATCTCAGTTCAAAGACAGCAGGGAAGGGACTCAAAGCATTTGTGATGCGGGGTTGGGGGGTTGGATTGTTGGCTTACTACAAAACGGCACATCCCCGTTCCCAGGAGTCCACAAATCATTCAAGCAAATACGGAGCAGGGACAGGGAGCACTAAAACTGTTTTTAAAGAGCGATACCCCGGCATTGACCAGACGGGGAAAGGGCTGGTCCGACGCCCGCCTACCCGCCCAGTCGCCGGACATCTGGCCGTGCGTTTGCGTGCGTGAGCGCGTGTGACCGTGCGCTCGTGTGTGTGTGTGTGTGTGTGTGTGCGTGCGTCTGTGTGTGGACAGCGCTGGTGGCCCCGTCCTTGGTCTGGACATTATATCTGAGCCTTAGGGGGCTGATTGCCTTAACAGTAAAACTAATAGTGGAAAAGGTCCTGTGCCGGACCCAGGGCCGTTAACCTTGTGCTGTAAATACAGATCGGCTGCATTCAAAGGAAAGGGCTGCGGCCCTCTGTTTAAAGTCACTGCATCAAGTCAGATCCTCTCTCTCTCTCTTTTTATTTTTTTTAGGTTGTTAAAATACACATACAGTGTCCGAGTTTTGGACACTGCTGGGATCACATGATCACTAGTCTGCAGAGCACAGAATGACTTACGTTGTGCAGGCCTTTAACTGCAGCTCTGTAATTGGTAAATTACCAGCACCTCTGGCCTGAGTCCTCTTGCCCCAGTTCGTAGTTTAATGCAGGGCGATGCTGATGATTTTTCGAGGGTGTTGAGGAATGGGGGGGGGGCTGTGTAGATGACCCCTGGAATCCCCCCCCACTCTCCAGGAAGAGCAGCCACATCTGGGCAACTCATCTGACCGAGTCAGGAGTCCCCCGGGTTCCTGCCACTCAAATGACTCGTGGTGCCGCAGGAAGTGACGTCCTAATGGTCATTCCATCCTCAGGTGCGGCAGGGCCCGTTCGCTCGGGGGCCGTGTTTTCGGAGGTACAGCCTGTCGGTCCCGCGCTGGGGTTGGCCCTCGCGCTGTGGGGGGGGCGACCCTGTAGGAAATGCTCGGCGGAGGGGAACTCTCGTTCTGGGATCGGCTTTTATGATCTGGCTTCAAAGGGCTGGTTATTAGAGAGCGGGGTGAGCCGAAGGGCCTGGACGGAGCGATGGAAACCCTCTCTCTCTCTGGATAGCAGGACCGGCTCGGGGATGAGGCGGCGGCGGCGGAGGAGTTGGCTCCCACCTGAGGTCAGCGAGCCCCCAGCGCGGGGCCGTCCTGCCGGGGGTGTGGGGAGGGGGGTGGAAAAACGCTCCCTTTGATGATGATGTCAGTCTGGAGAATGTCCGCTGCCTGGGTGGCTTCTCTGTCTTCAAAGTCTCTGTCGTTCAACCTCCAGTACACTTCAGTGTGTAAGTGTGTGCGAGCATGTGCGTATGCTTTTGTATGTGTGTGTGTGCACCTCCACGTGCATGTATGTCATGCATACATGTGCGTGTGTGTGTCACACTGTGTGTGTACATATGTATGTGTGTCTGTGTGTATATGTATGTCTGTGTGTTGCAGTGCGTGTGTGTGTGTGTCTGTGTGTGGGACTATAAAGTAAAAATCCAGCAGCCCTCCCCTTGCTTACCACCCCCCCGTGCTTCTCTGACTCAGTCTCTCTGTCCGAGGCAGAGCTCAGAGTCTCTGTCCATTCACACACTCACAGCTGTTACCTCCGTCAGCATGTCACATACACACACACATCTCCTCCAACACCACCCCGAATTCCTGGAGATGGGGCGGGGGGGACGTGGAGTCTCAGACAGGACATGGTAGTTCCCCCGGACAACTGGAGAAGTTAACTAGGATGACGTGCCCGGTAGCAGAGGTCATGTTTGATCCGAGGCCTCTGAGCCCAGCTCCCGCTCCCTGCTTCTGCGGAGAGCCTGGCCCACACAGACTCCATGTGTCACGGTCGTTAAAAAAGCCACAAACCCCCACAGGAGGCCAGAAAGCCTGAGTCACATCAAACTCTGCCGTCCAAAGTGCCAGGATGTTACACACCCTGCTCCGCCCCCAGCCCACAGTCCTCCGCGACACCGTCTTTTTTCCCCCCTTCCTTCCCAAAAACACCCGCCTTGCGCCCCATCGCTGGTGCAAAGGGCGCAGGGAGTCATATAAGCGAGGGTGGTGGCCCACGTCATTTACGGTCAATTGCGAGTCCTGAGCACTAATGGTTTTACAGGGGGACGTCACCTGGGGGCCGTGGAGTAGGGGAGGAAGGTGGCTGCAGTTGATACCTCCGCCGCGCCCCCTCCCCCCGACGCCCCCGGGCAGGCCGGCTGGCGGCCGTGTTTACAGCCGAGGCCTGAGACCCGATCCGGGCCCGGGGCCTGACAGACAGGTGTCAGGGGCTGTTATTTAGTCTGAGGCTCAGTAATTAGCGGGCCCCGCTGAGCAGTAAACTGGGTTTAACATCCGGAAGGCTGAGGGTTTACGAAGGACAGAGGCGCAGGAGCGCAGAGGAGAGGGCAGGGGAAGTGTCTGGACAGGCGGGGGGGGCAGGGGGACGTTCCTCACACCCCACCCTGCCAAAAAGCGAAGCCCCCAGCCCCTCTCAGGCCCTATATTTGGAGTGAGGAGAGGGGTTGAGTCTGTCGAAGTAGGAGTAGGAGCACCTTTCGGAAGGCAATGTTATGCCTTCAAGATGAAATGGAAAATAGCTTTCAGACTGTGTTCATGTTCATGACTTGGGTGTTTGCCTCATATCCAGCTCAGTCATCAGTGGTGTTCTTTGCTGGTGAGGATTTCAGCTTGATTTTTGTCTCAGTAGAGTACTTATTATGCTGTCCAGCTTAGGCTGATGTTGCTGTTCCAGCCTGTTATTTTTGCATCTTTTACCAGAGGTCCTTGTCCTTCTTGTGTGTCATGAATACTCGCACAAACACAGACACAGACAAACCAGTATTTACAGTTATAATTAGACTTCTAGTAAAACATTTCCTACACAACATTAATCTAAATCCAGACTTGATGCAGTTTTGGATACTCTTTAATTGTAATGGTGAGCTTAGTTGGGCCGAATGGCCTGTTCTCGTCATAATATGTTCTTATGTTCTTATGTACTGGTAAATCTACTCCTATGCACGGCTTCCCACAACAGATGTAGACTCAGTGAATATTTGAGTCTGTGGAACATTGTGAACAGGGTATGTAACACTAGTAACCTGGACCAGTTTATATACAGAAAGTCTTAGCTCTGAGTAATAACTTCTCCAGCTGGAGCGAGTACTAGTTAATTATGCTGTAGCATTGTGCTGGATCTGTTTGATGTTTTAACGACACCATGCTCTTCGTGCTACAGTGGAGGAAACACTGATAATGAATTTCACTGGGCTGTGACTGTCACTGTAATATCACAGACAGCAAGGGGGGGGCCCTTCCCAGCAAACCCTGCACCAGGGGCTCACTTCCTGTGCGCTTGCGAGGTCTGCAAAACGCCTCATCGTTACCTTTTCCAGCGAGTTCAGCTCCGTGTGGCTCGTTTGTAAGGTGTAATACTGTTCACCCCTCCGCCCGATGTGAGAAATGACAGCCCACCGTGCCCCCCCCCCCCACCCACCCACCCCTCGCCAGCCCTCGTGTCCTGTCCCCGGTTCCCCTCAATATCCGTCCCGTTATCACCCCCCAACCCCCGCCTGCTTTGTCGCGTGTGCCCCCTTTTCTCCGTCGGAATTGCTTTTCCGTTCCTCGCTATCTCCCTTCCTCCTTTCTCCCTTTCTCTCCGCCCTCCACCTCTCTATTCATCGCTGTCACACGGGATGTTCAATATTTCATTGGAGAGCGCTAATCGCATTACCCTTCTTGACGTTTTACAGATACCGTATTACGGGTGCAAATTTGGCAAATTATTAGCGGGGCCCGTAATGTATAGCTTGTCAGAGGTATTCAGGCGTCAGTGGAGCCTGGGGGCTTATCAAGGTTAGCAGAGAGAGAGAGGGAGAAAGAGAGGGGCCGGTCTCCGCGAGACAGGCGCGTTGCTGGACGTGAGAAATCACAGCTTTGTACCCCCTTGACTGGCTTTTCACATTGAAGAGAAATGCCACGCTCACGTCAGGCAAGAGAGGGAGACGTGTTAACCTCACCTATCTCAATGGGGCAGTGTCGGAGTGCAAAATTAGGCCCAATTTTACACTCGCGCGCCCGGGCTGTCAGAGGCAGGCCGAGGCTGATATCAGCTGTCGTGTGGAGAGGATGTTTAAGGGAAGGAGGCTCCAGGTCAAAAGCGGAGAGCGCTTTTGAGTCACAAAAGGGGGAACTTTTGAGTCCAAGGCTTCTGTAGAATGTTCTTGCCCAGATGAAGATTTAAATGTTTATTTCAAATGTACTAGCACACAATGAAAGCAATTAATGCATTTGTGTAGCTACAAACTCTCAGTCATGTACCCATTCCAACCCATCATGAGTTCATTCAAACTTTCCTTTCATTCATTTTTTCCCTCTTCATTTAAAAGTAATTCTGAAACCACTGTTTTATGCAGTCCACATTCCTCAGAGTCTACTCAAATTAGGAAGAATGCACCACGTTTCTTTAAAGGGCAAAATCACTGTAATATTTGCCAGGGGAGAAGTGATACATTTGAATATGTGTGTGTAGTATGTACACTGGCCTATGTGTATTTGTGAGTGCATGTGAACATGTGTGTATATGCACATGTGAATGATTGATTGGAACAACTTGTTTCTCTGTGTGGGTCTGTGTTTGTGTGTGTGTATGTAGATCTGTGTGTGTGCATACAGTCATTCTTGATTGATTAATTGATTGACACATTGACATGCAGCATGCATCTGCATTTGGCTGTGTGTGTGATAGTGTGAGTGTGTGTGTGTGTGTGTGTGTGTGTGAGAGTGAATGAGAGTGTGAGTGTGTGTGTGTGTGTGAGAGTGAGTGAGTGTGTGAGTGAGTGTGTGTGTGTGTGTGTGTGTGTGTGAGAGTGATTGAGAGTGTGAGTGTGTGTGTGTGTGAGTGTGTGTGTGTGTGTGAGAGTGGGTGAGAGTGTGAGTGTGTGTGTGTGTGTGTATGTGTGTGTGTGAGAGTGTGAGTGTGTGTGTGTGTGTGTATGTGTGTGTGTGTATGTGTGTGTGTGTGTGTGTGTGTGTGTGTGTGTGTGTGAGAGTGATTGAGAGTGTGAGTGTGTGTGTGTGTGAGTGTGTGTGTGTGTGTGTGAGAGTGGGTGAGAGTGTGAGTGTGTGTGTGTGTGTGTGTGTATGTGTGTGTGTGAGAGTGTGAGTGTGTGTGTGTGTGTGTATGTGTGTGTGTTTGTGTGTGTATGAGTGTATGTGTGTGTTTTCCAGCGGTGTGTGTAGCGGGCCTCTGTCCTGTAGCCCCCGCTGATATCACACCCCTCATTACAGAGGCAGGAGCGCAGCCTCCCTGCTGGCCTGCAGCAAATCCTGGCAGCTGTGAAAGAGATCTGTAAAAGCACCCCCCAATCGCAGGCAGGGAGCATGGGGGACATGAGTCACACATGCACCACTACTGACACTGCGTCCACCTGCAGCCGAGCCCCCCCGCCGACCCCCCCGCCCCCCACGGTCTCCGTGCAGAAACACATTATAAAAGGCAGAGGTGCTGTAATTGTGTTTCTGCGGAAGGGAAAGTGAGCTCAGTTAGGCTGCCCTTGGCCTGCTGTGGTTTGCTGCCTCATACTGAGGTGAAGTTCCAGTGAAATGCCCCACTAACCACACCCCCACACCCCCACCCACCCCACCCTCACGCCCCACCCCCCCCCCACACAACCTCACCCCGCTGTACGCTGGGAAATTTAAACCCACCTTGGTGATGAATCAGCCTTCTGTTAATTGGTATGAAAACAACACTTGCGCAGTATATAACGTTTTATGCGTCTTTCATGTCCTTTATTATAATACTAATGAGGGGTTGTATATCACAAGAGTCTCTGCGCGTCAGATAAGCTCCTTAGTGGGATCAGCGAGATCCCAGAGCCCGTTTCAGCCGGCTCTCAATCAGGACCCTCTCATTTGCAATCAGTAATTAGTATGCAAATTAGCCCAGGGGACCACACAAGTACCAGTGTTTTACAAGGGCCTGATTATGGCTCCTCAGGGCCCCAGCAGACGGGAGTCCCCCCGCTGGCCCCGCCGCCACCGCCAGGTCCGCACGGTACTCACGGCGTGGGTCATTTCCTTTTGATTCACTGCGTCCCCCCCAACCCCCGTAAGAGTCACAACATTTTATTCTTATTAGCCGTTGACTCCGGCATTGTTTGCCCCATCTTGTCAGGTCGGTCTAATTAACAAAAACACTTTGCTCTTCCTGTCGCTGCGTAGAATATGAATAAAGGGGTAAATAACGGGAATGATAGCAAATGAAACGACGGCAGCGCTTTAGTTTAGAGGGTTCTCGTGTTGTATGAAATATACTGGTTGTGTAGTAGATGGGTTTTCCTGCTGCACCAATATTACTGTACAGAAATAAAAAGAGATTTTATGGTAAAAAAAACGCCTAACTTGAGTGGAGGAGGTGTTGAGTGTTACTCTGACTTTGAGAGCAAAGTGCCTGGCCTGAAAATGTGTCCTGATCGCAAGGGAAGCGGATCTGGCTTTGATATCCCATGCAGAGTGCGTCCTCTTACTCCTTGTCCTAAGACCGGGGGCGCGGGTGGGGAGGGGGGTGCAATTGAATTTTCCAGTGAGAGCAGCCCCTCTCCTGATTTTCCCCGTGACCTGATTTAAGGAGAACAGAGGAACGCGGGATCTATAACAGCCACGGTGGCCTGCTGCCTTTGTTCTTGTACACGGCCAGGCCGGGGATATCGGCGTGGGGGATTACCGGCGCGCTCGCAGGCTGTGATTAGGCTCAGGAGACGGCGCTCTCGCCCGCGCCGCCCGCGGTACAGCATCACCCCCGGAAACGGCGGCCGCCGCGTTTACCCGCAGCGGTGAGGAGCTGGCCTGCTCTCTGCCTGCCCTTGACCGAGTGGTCAATCTGATGATGTCACCCCCCTCCAGAAGAGGAAATTACCCAGAGCTGCCCCGCCGCTGGCCAACCTGCCGCTGATCTGCAGCTTTTTTTCCACTCAGAGTTAGTTTTCTGTTGGCCAACGTGGCGCCAAACCTTGCTCTGCCAGCAAACCGAGCACCGAAAACACCTGCCAGTTCATCCGCCGCTGAAAATACAGTCCGGACCCGTGAAATGCATACGGGAGCCATTTCGGCGTGTTTTCAGAGTAATCCAAGGAGAATATGGTTTATTGAGTAAGCTGATATTTAAGCACTCACTTTCACACACCTTCCCAGTGAAGTGGATCAGTCTGCAATCTGCTTCCCCTGCAGAGGCTGATGAGTCGCGCGGAAGCTGCCGTTAGCGTAGCTTTGCGGTTTCCCCTGTCGGCATCGTAGCGTCAGTGCTGCCAGCTTTCTGCTTCTGCCGGAGCGGAGAGGGTTTGCGTCGCGGTGTCGTTTTTTTTCCCACTTTTGACTGAACGATGGAACACAGGCCCACCCGTTCAGTCTCAGCTTGCACAAGGACGCTTTTCATTTTTCTGTTCGTCCGATGGTCCCTCTTCAGCGGGTTGCGTCCGAGAACGTCCAGCACGAACGAAACCCTGCGGCCTCCCCGCATCGCCGTTTCCCCGGAAATCTGTCAGAGATCAGCCTTTATTTGTGTAAACTGCGGGAGGTCCTCTCTCGCTCGGTGGCGTCGCCGTTAAGCAGGGAGCAGTCGGGACATTTTTCGTGGCAATCAGCGACGAGCTGGACGGGTCATTATTGGGCTCGGTGTGCGACAGACCGGAGCTCGTCACCGCTCATTACCCCGGCCCTCAGCGGGGGGTGGGGGGTGGGAGGACGGTGAGGGGGCCACGTCCCGGCCACACTGTCCCCAGCCCCTCCGAGGGGGGGGCAGAGGTGTCACGAAACCTGCTGGACACAGGGCCTGCCGTGGAACCTGCTGCTTTAATGGTCAGGGGTCTTCCTCCACTGCCTGTCAGCTCTGGTGACAACTTGCACAGTTCCAGCGAGCCAAAGCCAGCAAAGGAGGCTCCTTGCAGAAGGCAAATATTATTGCATGCTGAAATAATTTATGAGGATGGATACATTTTTTCCCTCCTCGCTGGTGGCTCTTGTAGAAGTGCTATTTATGAGGGAGGGCTTCTGCTCTGGCTTTAGTGTTTCGTGCTCTGAAGAGGGGGTTGGGGGGTGGTTGAGTTAGGGGGGGGGGGTGTTGAGACGCGTTGCACTCTGGTTTATAGTGTGACAGCAGTAATTGGGGAGCAAATTAGAATGAAAACAAGGGACACTCCCCCATTCCTTCCCATGAAAAGACACCGTGTCAAAAACAAGCCACTCAACCCTGTCAGAGCGGGGCGATTTTGAAGGCTACATTTTCATTCTAATGTGTCATTTTGATGTCATGATTATAGTTGAGCTTTTGAACCCCAGAATGTTCTCCTTGGAGGAGAGCGCGCAGGAATTGCACATCTACGACGCGACACAATGAAACGGCGGCTACTTGCGGTTTAAAGGTGCAGAAATACTGTCCGGAGGTCAAGCTGAACATCACACGAGCAGCAGCTAGTGTTAGGCTTCAGCTGCAGGTGTCTTCGGCTGGGAACGGACATGGACCACCAAGACTTACTGAATTACAAAGGATTTGGTTCATCAAAATGTATCCTGTAGAAGCACAAAGGAGTTTATTACTCTCCAGTTAGCTGTTCCAACTCTCCAACTCTCCATAACAGTGGCGTATTGCTCTTTTGTCTCTGATTTTGTGCCCTGGGAGTTCTCAGCCAGTGTTAAACGTGAAGCACAATGGGAAGCCGAGGAAAAGACTGGTATGTGTATTGGTAGTCCCCAGTATCAGTGACCTGGCAGTCATAGTGTGGTTATTGGAGCTTAATGATTCTATTCTGCCATCTTTTATCAGCTCAATAATGCTCCTTTCAAGGTGGGCAGGTCCCAAAGGGTTAATGCCTGGAGAGGGGCACGCACACACCCCCCCGGGAGTGATTCTGCCCCTACCCCCCCCCCTCCCTGTGAGACCGCATTGTTTCCTTGCGCAAACATTCCCACAGAAAGGAAAAGCCATTCGCTTCTCCCAGCTTTAGGGTCCTCTGACGGAGGGGGTGATGGCGGTGGGGGGTCCCCAGTCAGCAGCTGGACATGACGTGACAAATTGGGGGCTTTGTCTTTCGGAGGAGGTGGGGGGAGAGAGGAGGCCAGGGAGCTGACGGGCGAGCATTGAGAAGACACACAGCCATAGAATGCATTGTGTGTACCACACACACACAATGCAAATGACTCCATTTAAAGAAATGTAAAATACTCCCCAAAGTGAGGTTGAGCTGTTTTCCTTTTCCAGCCAGCCCAGGCTGCTATCCCGTCCTAAAAGGACCACAGGTGAGGCTCCGTGCTAACATACAACATTTGCATTTTGGGGCAAAAAAAAAAAAAACTCTTTTAACTCTAACAAGGGATTTGGTTACAAATCAATCTGGACTGTCCTCGTAAAACAGCCCAGAATAGCATAACGTCTCGCCACAGTCATTATTTGCTGGATTCTGAACGGCAGTAAAAAGCTCTTGAGTTTAGGCTGTAAAGCCCTGCTGTGGTTCAGGGTGAGCAAAGTGAGTCTGGGACTGGCATCATGGCAGCAGATTGCTTGGACATGGCAACCCTTCGGCTGCCATTTTAATCTCACCACTGTTCCCTCTCTCCTCCTCCTCATCCCCCCACCTCTCCCCAGAAGAATAGAAAGAATGCGCTTCATTTTGGCTGGGTACCAGTGCCGGGATCCCCCACGGGCGACCCCGGGGTGAAGAAGCACAGCATTTGACAGAGTCCACCTCTTAACTTGTTAACTTGCTAATTGGCCAGCAGTCACTTCACTAGCCGAACAATGGACTGCTAGCTGAGCGATGAGCTCCTCTTTTAGAGTGGAGCGGGATCTGGGTGGTGGTCTGGGGGCTAGCAGAAGAAGGAGGGGCGCGGGAGTGTTGTGTGAGGTCTGGCCTGGTCGCCAAGGCGACCGGGGCCTGATACATTAACTGTAGAGGTTTCGGGTTGACCCAGGGATGGGAAGGAGGGGTCTGCCATTATATCCCCCACCCCCAGCTGCCCCCACACCCTCACCCCCCGCTAGTTTATGCAGGGGTTAGTGTAGCTTGTTTGCCTGGCAGTGGATTGGCAATCCTGGAACGGGGAGGGGGTTAAAAGGATGGTGTTTAGACACAGACCATGTTAAGTAATTAGGGAGAGCTTACAATGCAATTTCCATGACAGCTGCTCAGAGAGAGAGCACACACACACAGAGAGAGAGAGAGAGGGAGAAGGAGAGAGAGAGAGGGAGAGGGAGGGAGAGAGAGAGAGGGAGAGAGAGAGAGAGGGAGAGAGAGAGCTGTCCGGGAGGAGTGTGTGGCAGGCTGGTGGCAGGGTCTGCGCTGCTGCCAAACACGCACCCCAAGAATGCGCGTCGCGGTGCGTGGGGTGGCAGAGCGGAATCCGCGCATAGCAACGCAAACACAACCACGCCGACGGCACAGATAGCACAGCTGAGTGCGCCTAACTGTTTGTGTGTTCTACTTGTTGAATCAACCGTCCTGCTAGCAACCTCCTTCTTCTTCTTCTTTTTTTTTTTTTAAAGACGGTATACTTTAGCACAATGTGTGTGGTGAGCAGGAAGAAATAACAAAGCTTTTGTGTCAGTTGAATCCCATTGTGCGAAAGGCATTTCCAAAAAAAAAGAAGAAAGGCCTGGGCATTTACGGAAGAACTGGGACGCAGGGGTAGCCGGTCCCCCCATCGTTTGGTAGCATGCAGAACCCAGCTGGAATCTCCCTGTTAAATAAATGCAAGGACAGTCGGCCCATATGTTCACCATGTTACAATAACAGCCCCTCTGTCCCATTTCCCAGCAGACTGCAGTCTTTTCCCGCAAGGCCAGGGCAGGTGAACTCAAGCTTAACAGAGTCTTCTCGCTGTGGGCTGGCTCCCCAGGCGAGGTCCAGGCTCCTCACTGGGCCCTGTATATTTTCCTGCCTTTCCTCTGTTTATCCACTGCTACTCCATCTGGACCGGCATCAAAGACAGGGGGTGTCTTTTTTTCCTCCTCTTTTCCTGAAACCAGTGAGGTAGAAACAGAAGGAAGCGTAATAGTGGCTTCTTTTGCTCAGGCCTGTTTACTTCTCCATCTGTCTGTGACTTTCAACGTTTGACTTTGTTCGGAAAATAAAGGTCTGGGCCCCTTGTCAGGTGCGGGGGGATGCGGGGGGGTGGCCCGGGTTTTGGGGGTTAGGACATGGGTCATCTTCGCTCCTCTCTGATAGAGCACCATAGCTGGGACAGCCACTGTTTGTTGCCTTATTGTTTTTTTTCAATCTCAGCTCATTTGAAAGACTGATGTGTGCACTCTGCTGTGGACGCCCTCAGACGGTATCCGTCTTTAGAGCATGCTGGGAAGGGCACGGGAGGGGGCGGGGTTGTGGGCGAGTGGAGCTTTTTACTGTGGTTGGTATTTGAACATGTGTCTGTCTTGTCAGCACTGGCCTGGTCAGCTGCACCGCCAGCTCCATATGTTCCCTTTGAGCAGCTGTGAACTTGCCGGAGGAGCTGTGTTTTGGGGTGGCCTGGTGGCCTGGTGTGCGGTACCCCCCCCCCACACACACACCCCACCCCACCTCCGTGCAGAGTGCTCGTTGAGGTAATGCCCCGTGACCCGGTGACCTTTGAAATATGTCTTAAGCCCTGTTGTGTCTGAGGCAAGAGCAGGTGTCACACGGCCTGTTTCGGGCCTGTCTGGGCACAGAGATCTCTGGTGAGGAGTGCCTCCCCCATTCCCACCCCTCTCTGCCCCCTTGTGAAAGCAGTGGCCCTCACGTCCGCAGTTCCTCTTTTAGCCCCCTCGGCCCTGCGCGAAGTGACCCTCCGCACACCGTCCTCTCTCCGTTCGTCTCCCGTGATTGGTGGCTGCCAGGCTCAGGACCTCGTAAGACTCCAGACGAGCCACAGCAGCCACAAGACCCCCCCCTTCCCCCATCCCGACCCCAGCATAAGCAAAGCATTACATTAATCAGCCCGGATCATTTAACCCAAATAAATCCCCCGCACCTCACCGCCGCAGCGCTGGTTTCCTCGGCCCGTGGGCTGCTGGGACACACACAGACCGGGCCCGGCATGCAGAGCTGCCCGGCTTTCATGTGGCTCCCCGCTCGTCTGCTGCCCTCATGGTGTGTTTTCTCTGCTCAAGCCGAGAGGACAAGGGGTGGGGGTGTGTGTGTGGGGGGGTGCCGGGAGGGGGGGGCATGGTGTCGGCAGGAGCAGAATAACTGCTCCATCAGGCCCCTGTGTCAAACAATACAAATATGATCTCTATATTTGGAAAGAAGCCGTGCTCCGCTAGGCGTACCGGGGAGGCCGAAAGGCATGCCGTTGTATCATTTAAACCCACTGACATGGAATGATAAATAAAACCCTTTGCGTTTTGGCTCTCATTCGAGGTTGTTAGCTCTGTGGCTGCAAGAGCCTCGTCTAATTCTCCTGCCCCCCAACCCCCCCTGCCTTGTCAGTGTCTGCTTGTAGGTGTGAAGGGCGACACGCGTGTCGAGGGGTTCTTTTTCACCGCTACCCCCCCACACCCTGCCCCCCTTCACCCCCCCCCCCCACCTTCCTGCTTGGCATCTGCTAAGCCGCTAAAGAGAAAGTTGTGTGCTGAGACCGGTCTGTCTTGCTGGGTGGGTTTGAACAAGCACATGTCTGTTCTACCCCGATGGCCTATGAAATGAGAAAATCAGCCACTGTGATGCTGACGCTAGCGGGCCTGGGTGATAAATCTGCTACTTTTTTTGTGCGTCAATTTGCGTGTATGAATGCTGGTGAGCGTGTGTGTGTGTGCTTGTGTGTGTGTGTGTGTGCGTGTCTGTGTGTGTGCGTGTCTGTGTGTGTATGTCCGTAAAAGAGGTGCTGAGATTTGGGGATTTGATTTCACAGCACCAAAGATTTATTTCAAAAAAAAAAAAACACCAGTGTCAATTCATTAAATTTACAAATTAAAATAAGTATGCATTAATTCATCAGCTCCGGGGGCATGCGTTTTTATCATTTTGTTGGTTTACCATAATTAAATGTTATCCCATCAGAGTCAACGATGGCCTCTTACATGCCTTAAACACTATCAGGATATTTTTGCTGGGTGCAAAAAAAAATACAGTCACATCCCATAATGATCAAGGGTATCTTCTACATCCCCCATGCCGTCACCATGGGGCTCTGTCCCCTCCGCATGATTGGCCAGCTCAGTTTGACTTCTGTCACATTGCTCAAGTGATTTCTGCCCCCCTCGGACAGGGATCCATCAGTAGGCTTGCGGTCCAGCCCCCAGATCTGTCCCAGTATTGTGTGCCCTGTCACATTCCGGTATAGAAACAGTGTGACAATGGCAGATTTCATTAATGAATTCTAACAAGTGTACTTTGCTCTGGGAGAAATGTTAAACAGCACACACATACCCCTCTGAAGATCAGACATTCCCTGCAAGGAAGTGATGTAACAAACACCACCTCCTATGTAATTGATTTTAAACCATGTGATATGTGAGCTGGGCATCATGGGAGTTGTAGTCCCAGAAGCTCTGGGGTTGGGCAGTTGGATTCCCTGGCTCGCGCTGTTGTGTGCGGCTGAGGACATGTCCGCTGGCCTGCTCTTGCAGGTTCTGCCATGTTTTGGAGAGTCATTTTTGTGGTGTGAAGACAGAAGAAGGAGCATTCCTCCGCTACGCCTAGCGGAGACCAGCTCAGCAGATGGCTGAGTGTGTGTCTGTCTGGGGGAAACCAAAACAGTGCTTTGTGTGTGCACTTTCGCCCTCACTCCTGCCCCTATGCCAGCCGCGCTGGATACTGTTAAACGCAGTGACGCCTTTCATCTCTCCTCACCTGAGAGACAGGCTGAAGTGGGGCGTGATCTGCGCTGACAGCCCTCTACCTGTATCACAAGGTGTGCTTCCGCCACCTCTCAGCGGGAGGATGTGTAGCTGTGTGTGTGTGTGTGTTTGTGTGTGTGTCTGTGTGTGTGCGTGTGCGTGTACTTACAGGCATTTTTGTGAAGCAAGCAGTTTATCAGAATTAAGGTTAGTCCATCTTCGAAAGGATACTGTTGGGCCCTTGGTTATATCTTTTATAATGACCGTAATTTTTTGAAATGTTTTATTTAGATTTTTTTCCATTATTCTTTTTTCCAGTTCAAGACTCTCTTTGGTCATATTTGTATTAATGTCCTATGCTATTTGTAATGACTGTGTGCTAAATAACAGAAAAACAGAAAATAATGATAGTGATAAGTGATGCTTTCATTATTGAGTGGTGGGAAAGGACCTCTTTGTGTCAGATGACCAATGCTTTTTAATTTGATCAATTTATTGATGCTTTAGACATACCTTTGTGCTGTCTTATGTAGCAGATATGCTCGAGCTGACAGTTGGAGAGAGGTTGAACGCCATGTTTTCCAGCAGCCAGTCCCTTTTTACCAGTCGCTTCGTTGTCACGGCGATTGTTACCCAGAGCGGTGACCGTTTTCGCCAGCCGCTAAATCATCTCCCTGCCCTGGAGGGGTGAAAGGTCGCGGTGATGTCACTGCGTCACCTCGCTATGATCCCTCTGTACGGCCGCACGCGTGCGCACGTGCGTGTGTGTGTGTGTGTTTGTGTGCGGGGGTGTCGTGTCCCCGTGGCACCGGGGTTTATGGGATGTCAGTCACTACTTCATTGGCTCTCTGCGCCATTAACCTCGTCGTCCCCTCAGATAGAGCTGTCTCAGGTGGCGCCGAGGGCCCGCGCTGCCAGAGAGCCTCTTACAGGGACAGCCATCGCGCGCCCATACGGTGAGCGTACCAGCACCCTGCCGCCGAAAAAGCCCACAGCCCCCACGTCCATCACCGCCGCCTCTTCACCCGACACCTAAGAGGAGCCCACATCAACAGCTGGAGGAAGTGCCACTGATCCCTTACAGTGTCCCGTAGCCCTCTTACCTGTCATTCTTCCACCCCGAAGCTCCTATTATTCGACAATAATGCAGACATAACATCATTATTCACCGGGCTGGCTAGTCTTATCACTGTGTCAATAAGTGCCACTGTTTCCTTTTTATATTCCCGTTCCTCTAATGTGGTAGATAGGGAGATGATACAAAGCCTGTTTCAGCTGAGTGGGAAGTAAAGTTCCATTTTAGTGTTGTTAATATTTCTTCTGAGAAATCAGAGCCCTCTGCCGTCCGGTGAAGGTGACCGGTGAGGCGGTAGCGTGGGACCCTCTCCGGCCAGGAGGATTCCTGCTGGGCCAGGCCGGCGTGTCGCTGCGCTCTGTCGGTGAGGCCGGGCCTGGTTCAGGGTGTCTGTGACGCCGGAGCCGGGCCTGATGCCCAGGGCAGTAAGACAAGAGCGATGTGGCGGGGGACTCCGTTCTTGGCAGCTCGCACTTTGAAGTGATTGTTTCGTTTCAGTGGAGGCAGAAAGGTACCCTCTTCAAGTGTCTGAGTCCCTCTCCCAGCAGGCCTTTCGCCAGCCCTGGCCTCGCCTGCCCGCCCCTCCCGCAGCGCCTGCCTCCTCCTCCAGCTCCTCCAAGCTCCCTCTCCCCCCTCTCCCCCCCGTGTTGTGACTCCTGACAAGTCCTCCAATTTGCTCAGCTGTGTGAAGAGCTGAGAAGCCATTGATATCTCTCTCCTTTTTTTTTAATTATCGAGCCTCCCGCTCGTGTTTCAGATCCAGCCCCCCCGGCACCCCCCTCGTCCCCCCACCACCTCTCACACTTTGCACACAAATGCACCCGCCACCGTGGCTACTGGCTCGAGGAGCTGGTACCCCAGCCAGCTCTGCCATTGATCTGCTCTCCTCTCATGTTTAACACATTTCCATCAGTAGGAGGGCCGCCGGGGGGTGGGGTGGGGGCGGGTGTCGCAGCAGGAAGTCCAATTTAGGACTGTCATTAATGAAGAGCCCCCTATGGCACTCCTCGCTCCCCTCCCCTGTCTTCCCTGTCTCTTTCAAGGTCAAAAAGAGGACACTGCCACACCGCACGGGCAGTTAAATAACAGAAAACACCGAGTCCGCCGCACCAGCCAAAACCTTAAAAAGTATAAATAAAATCTATCACCTGGCAGGGGGACAAGGCGGTGCCTGCAGGAGAGACAGGCTCATTGGCTGGGCTTTGACCCTCAGACTTGGGCCTCCACAGCAGGAATTGGGGTCAGAGGGGGAAGTCTGCTGTATACATATAATGTGAAGCCACGGCAAGAAATACTGCTTAGTTTAAACATATGGAGACCATGTAAAAATTAATATGCTACAATTCATGTTGCTAAAATGCAAAAATGTACGCCTTTTTGCTGGGGTGAATTACCAGCTTGTGGTAATGCTTCACATAAGGTTTTTTTTTCTTTTTAATTTTTTTTTTCTGGAAATCGTATAGCATAAATGGCGCACGTAGGAAAAATGCTCAGCCAATGAAATTAGAGGTCGTAGGATATGTGCGGAGCATTCTCCTCCCAGGGTTGCAGAAAATCAGTATGAGAAAGAGCGAGGAGTCTTCCCCCCGCGGCGGATTCCTTAAAACCTGATCCTGGCTGATTTTCGGGCCTGCCCCATCGATTTTCTCGGGTGAAAATAAGAGGATACAAAAACGTGTTAGACACTCTGGAATCAGATCCAATCCATTAGTGGGATCAATACACAGAAGGCAAAAGGAAGAAAAAAGAACCCTGAGTGTTGACAAAACCAAATAAATATAGATGTGTAAGAGAAGAGAAATTAGATTACTGTCAAAGAATCAAAGCACAACACTTTTAACCCCTAACCTTACAATCTGTGTTTACACCACAGCACTGGGTCTGGGGAGGGGGCCGGAGAGATCAGATATTAACTGTGGGCAGGTAATAGTCTCAGTGGCTCCTCTGCAAGGCTGTGTGATCCGCGTTTCAGACGTGCTGCAGTGTCCCAGGGTACTGCATGCAGGGAGAGGGGTGTAGAGATTACCGCTAAAACTCTTTCTCTGTATTCGGACGTGTCGTCCGCACCTCGGGTTACATACATGTTTTACAAATGAATATGAGATGTTGAGAATTGATTCGGTGGTTGATTCGCCATGTGTTTGTAAAGACCGCAATTTTGTAATAGGTGTTTTACAGAGATATGGGATCCTAGTTTTTATTTCATAACCAGTAGATGCCTATGCAGACTTATATGCATTGTTCACAAGGCTTTTCACTAATAAAGCTTTCCTTTTCCTTCCTTCCTTCCATGTGCCCTGCTGACCTTTCGCCCCGGCTCCCCGTCACAGGTAAGTTCATTTCTCGTTCGTAACTGTGGCATGCTCACATCCCTCGAGGAGTCAGCTTCAGTCTGTTTAAATTCTCGCCTCTGTTAGCATAAAGCCCTTGACTGTGTCTTGTTCAGCCCCCTGTTCAGCTGAGTGTGATGGATTTTTATGTTGCCTGAACGCTTCCTCTGGCCCCAGCCGTAGGGCTAACCGCACGCTTTCACTGCCGTGTGGGGCTGGCACGGGAATGCACACATGGGCACGGTGAGGGGCGGATTCGGTGCGGCGGCCCACTCCTGCCCACAGAGCCCCCCCCACCCCCAACCCACCCCCCCGCTCGCCGCGTGCCCGAGCCCATTTATACAGCCAGCCAAACCCCAGCCACACCGTGTAGCATTTTCATAAGTGTTAGCAGAGCAGGAAAAAGCGGATTACTGGAATGCAGACACCCTTCTCCCCCCCCTCGCCCCCCGCTCCGTTCCCCACCATGTGGAGCACTGGCTCCGGCTCTCCTGGTCTGGTGCGCATATGGTGCCCTGGAACCACAGCTGGCGCGGGCAGGAACCTGGCACTGCCCGCCTGCTCCCCGTTCCGCACGCACGGTCCCAGCGGCGGCTGCCACTCAGGCGGCGGCTTCCTCGTTAGGCGTCAGTCTTCCTTTCAGAAAGGTGTGCAAAGGAAGGTAAGCATTTCAGTGCTGTGTGGAAGGGTGAACAGGTAGAGTAGGTGATGAAGATAGATGAGGTAGATGAAGCCCCGCCCACACGTAGAGGAGTGTCTAACTGCCACTCTGTGACTAGCCCCGCCTTCCCCCCCCGAGGAGTCTGTAACCGCCACTCTTTGATTGGCTCCACTCTAATCTGGATGAGTATCTTACGCTCATTCTGTGATTGGCCCCACTCACACCTGGAGGGTTTTGTGTTAGCTCCGCCCTCCCCTGGAGGAGTGTCTAACCCAGGCTCTGTGACTGGCCCCGCCCTCACCTCACACTTATTCGCCATATCCATCTGACTCTCCCTCACCCCCCAAGTCCCCCGCTCTACCCCTCGAACCCCTGTCCGCACCCGGCACTGGGGGGGGAACAAGGTGCCACACAGGTGGTTCCCATCGATTTCCCCTGCACGTCCGTGTCCTTTCCAGATGTGAACATGCTGGGTCATATCCAGCGCTCTGGAATGATCCAGGGGTATCAGGTAGCAGGCTGGGTCAATACCCACTCATCTGGAAAGGGCTTTGTTGTTGGGAGGGCCGGGGGATTATTGAAAAGGGCATTCTTTCTCCCGCAGTGTAACTGCATTTGCCCGGGCCTTGCCTTTTAATACCTATAAATATTGGCTTGTTGTCCTGTAATTGTGTGATGTCCCGAATCCCCATTGGGCGGTGGTGTATTCTTTTAGACTGTAATGTCTTATTTCCTGAATGGCATTGTTTTATAGATGGATAGTGGTGATCCATAATTCAGAAAGGTAATCTGAGAGCTCGGCTGAAACTTCAGACGCTCTGCTTAAACACCCCTTCCCCGTGTATCAGCCCTGTCCTCATGTTTTGCTCATATTAATGATGGTGGCCATTAGTAACACAAGGTTTATAGGGGATGGTTTATGGGCTTGGAGACACTTACTACAGTGTAACCCAAGATAGATTCATGCTGGTACAGGAGGGCGACACGTTCGCTCTTTGAAAATGAGACCAATTTAAGGACAGATTCTTTCCCTTGTCTGGCAAATTACCTTCCTCTGCATTCAGTATGCTTGCTTTCAAAGAGGTCAAGCTATCTGGAGCAAAAATCAGGTAAGCCGCTGCTCTCTACAGGACAGCCAATAAGAGCCTGTTTGTGAAATGTTCCCATAATGCTCTGGGATTTATTCTTTCAGGCAATCTTTTTTTAATCATTGTATTTTGTTTCTTTATTTTAAATAAATATTTAAAAATCAGACAAATAATGACAAATGATTGTAGCCTTCTACACTGAATAATTTATACTGAATAACATATTTTGTGCTGTTCAGAAATTAGGGTAGCAGACTCATAAGAGGCCTGTTTGGGACATTGCTGCCTACTGAAGTCAGGCTCTGTATTCACTGCTGAAATCAGCCAACATCTTCAGATGCATATTCCTGTTTTTTGCCCATCTGCCTTGTATTGTATTACAAAACATCACTATGAAGCAGGCAGTGTTTCCCTGGCACGGTGTTTATTGTGTAGTGCTCGGTGTTTGTTGAATGCGTTCCCGGGACGGGAGTGCGGGGGCGCCCCATCTCGGCCCTCAGAGGCCTCGGGGACACGGCGGTGTCTCTCGCTGCGGGTGGCGGCAGCACCGCTGTCACCGTTAGAAGCGATGCTGGCACCTGCGCCGGGAGAGGCTTTTATTTCCCCACTTTAAGTGCAAAGTGGCAGCCAAGCAGGGCAGCAGGGAGAGGGGAAAGAAAAGCGAAAAGCTATTAATGTTCGGTAATCATTGGGCCAAGTAGTAGTCATCAGTGTTTTAGGGCCAATCTTATTACCATGTAACGAAGGCCCTGATTAGTCTATTAGCCTCTTCCAGTCATTGCGGCAGCTCTCACCAAGCCAGCCCTCGAGCTCCTCCCCCTCGCCGTGCCCCACGCAGAAATCAAATTACAACAGGGATTGCACATTTAAATCACAGACCCTGAACCCCAAATGACATACAAAATTGCCAAGGGTGGGTCATTGAGAGTTCAGCCCGGATAATGAAACTAGCACAGAGGTAATAGCAGGAGAAGTGTTATTAGGTGTGTGTGTGTGTGTGTGTGTGTGTGTGGGGTGGGGGGCGTTTTCGGAGGGTGTCTACATGAACTGCCCTGTCCTCTCCCGCCCCCCACCCCACTCTACCACCCATGCATCTTGCGCCAGTTAAACTCTTCCCTCTTGTCTTAATGGTGATTGACGGCGCGGTTTAAGACTGACGCATGTTCGGAAGTCCTGGCCCGCTCGTCGTTGAGTAAGGATGACTGGAAGAGGAGATATGCATTTTGAGCACGTCCCCCCCGTCCCCCGGTCATTGTCCCACGCATACGTTCCCTCACACACGTCCTGGTGTGAGCCATCCATCAGCTGGGGCGGACCGCGCGTTATCCTCCTCCAGGGTCCTCCAGCCAATCAGCCGCCCCTCCTCTGTACGCATCATCCTCAAATCAGACAGACTCGTCTGCGCATGGTAGAGATGACTGCTGGTGCAAGCACTGCGTCTGTTTTAAAGTTACGGATGAAAGAAATGACAGCAATCCGTGTTTTTAATGTTCGGGACTTGAGCGGTGATTATCGGGCAGTGTTTTTATCCTTGCAGAGTGGCCGGTGATCACGGCCACGATACCCTCATTGTTAGGGGGTTAGATGTCAAAACAGAATCTGACACCTGGAGTGTAACAGGATCATCAGACAGGTGTTGAATTCCCAGGTTGTTGTGGAGAGGGTTTAAAGCTGCTTGCAGTTGTCAGCATGAGCGACAGTCATGCAGTGTTTCATGTTCTTATTAGTCAAGACAAACTTGTTTGAGGTTCACTTTTGCATAGTTTTGGAGCCTGTAGGCCTTAGGGGTTGGGAAGTCCAAGCTGAGGGGGGAGTATGCTCTCCCATGGCTGGGATGAACTGCACAGATGGGCACAGTGTGGAGGGTGTACAGGTGTACTGTCCCCTCAGTGGCCTGCCTTTGTTTCAGCTTAGGGCCCCCATGTTGTGAATCCCGATCCCTCTCATTACAGAATACCTCCTCACCTCTGGCCCTGCTGGTCTCGGCCTGCTGCCTGTGGCAAGGACAACAAGGCCTGACCTCCGACCTCTTCTTAACCACCCTTCCTATCCACTTGCGCCTGTCCCGGTGGATTGCCTAATGACTTCCTCTCAGAGCATCAGAAGCGACCCGCCTGCTGCGCTCCTCCCCCTAGAGGAAGCCAGCGGTAGTGCGAGCAAAGACGCTTTCGTATTCCGCTCTTTCGCCGGCGCGGGAACACGGCTCCTGTCACCGCGGGTGACTGACAGGACCCCGCTGTCTGTCACCCGTGTCGCCGTCGAAACATGTCCCGCCGCTCTTTGGCGGATCCCATTCTGACAGCACACCGGCGGATTTCACAGGGTCGCTGACAGAAACGGTCAAATCAAAGAGCGACAGCGTTGGCGGAAAGGCCATCCGTCTGTGGGGGGAGGGGCACGGGGCCCTTCCTCTCCAAACACGCTCCGCTCTCCACTTAGCAAAACTCTGATGGTTGCGAGGGCGCCACCTGGAGGCCGTCCTCATTCCCGCGTGACCTTGAGCGGGGCTTTAATCCCCCTGCCCCCCGGAGACGCAGGGAAATGAGAGCGGTGCGGGTCTGAGCGTGCTCTGTCCGCCGGCCCGTTTGTTGACTGGCTTTTATTGGATCCCGGCTGAAGATGATGTCTTCATTTAGAGCAGTCCTGTTCCGGCCTGGTTTAAAGGCAGCGGTCGGGCTCGCCGGGTGATTAGTAGTAAAAGTTTAACAGGGATCCGCGCGTACATCTTGCTGTCATTTTCACGAGGACGTTTATGGCGGGGGGGATATTGCCGAGCTTCTCCTCGCCCCCGTTGAGGTCCTGGACGAGTACCTGCCCCCCTCCCGCTCACACGCACGCACACACACACACACACACACACACACACACACACACACACACATACACATATCCCTGAACACAAAGAGTGTGGTGGTTCCTCCTCTCATAGATCAAAGCTATGGGCAGTAGAGTGGTGAAGTGGTTATGGGCTGAAATCTCAAGCTTGACACGGCTTTCCCCCACGTCACACAAATCACCCCTGTCACCCCTGGGGTCAGCTGTAGACAACATAAGTCACCTAGCATCAGGGCTAAGCTAACGGGTCAAACAGCACATCCACTGAACTGTTAGCGCCTCCCCTAGAACGAGACGTACAGTCAAGCCCACCCTGTAAAACCAGCGTGGAGTTGGACTGTAACACTCCTGCAGGTCATTTTTAGTGACTCTGAGAAGAACGCGGATGCCATTAACGGACTATCATCACTTCTTATCAGCCGAGCGTCCTCAGGAAAAAACAACAGACAGGTGTAAAAGTGGGTGTGACCGTGGGACCGTGGGCCACGCGATAAGCAGGGTAGCGGAGATGGCCGACTTTTAGCGATCAGCGGCTCCAACGCACTGATAAACGGCACTGGCAATCGCAGCCCTGAGTGCAAAAGATCATGGGAAGGAGTTATCACTCCTGAGGCATGCGGTGATAAGGCCTCGCTCATGTCTCTGCAGCACATTGCGGTGGACTTCAGCATCCGCTGCCTGGAATGTCATGAGTATGCAGGTAATTGATCTCAGGTATGACAAAAGTGCAAAGTCTCACCCCCCCCTCCCACAACCACAACCACAACCACCACCACTGCAATAAATACCTGTCTCCTGCTTAAGCCTCAGGAGATCGATGGAACGGGGGCATTCCTCCGGCATCTTATCGGACTCGAGTTTCGCGGCGCTATCTGTGAAGGGCACAGACGCCACTACAGTAAATAAATACAGCAACGGGGAGGGGTCAGAAAGGCAAAGGCCTGAGAGAGGTGAAATTTCCTGGGTCGGTGTTCGGGGGCAGGACTCCTAACAGGAGTCACGGAGGCGGGTAACAGAGTTAGGGCCTGTCGTACCTGTAGAAGCCAGGGCGCAGAGTGCCGGGGTAACCTGGTTACGGGCTCCTAACGAGCCCTGATGAGCGGCGGGGAAGTCCCTTGCACCGAGCGGAGGGCTCCCAGGACAAGCCTGGAGGTCGCCCGCTGCGAGGCTAACGCCGCGGGGCTAACGCGATTAACCCCTGAGAGAGCGGGACGGGGGTGAGGTTAGCAGCGGGGTGGCCGAGCCCCGAGGGCGCGGGTGCGAGGAACGCGGTGTGTTTCAGATCGAATCACGCCGTACCCCCAGCCCTCAGCAGAAAACATCAGGTTTGCTGCGCGAAACACAGGTCTCTCTCCGCTGGTGCCAATCAATCTCTCAGCTCTAATTGGCCACAACAGCCGTTATTTGCCGGTAATGAAGGGGACCGCGAGTGGGGCTCCAGCACAGCAAACCGAGGACCTTCCTCACACCCCTCTCCTTAATTTAGGTGTGTTATCAGAGCTGTTAGTTACACCTACCTCTGGAGCTGTCTCTCAGAATTACATGTGCTTTAATGTGTAACAGGCCAACCGCGTTAGGAATAAGGACAGGGGAACTGTTAAGTGTCACAAAGGTTTAATTTTAAATAATAAGATTTCTGTCATCCCTGTTTGTGCTATCAGAGACTCCTGCCAAAGTGGGCCATCTTTAGAGTCCTTCCTGTTGAGTCATTCCCACATGTTTAATCTGAACAGAAACCTACTGAAGACGCAAGCCCCTCCAAAGAGCACTGGCCACTTAAACGTACCCAGAATCCCTTTGGTCGCTATAATAATGAGCAGTTAGCGGTCAGCGTTTATTCGCTCACGTATCGATCTGGCATCGTTTCTGCATCACGGACGCCACAGATGCCCGGGCCATTAGCCCCCTTTTGTTTGTTTTGGATAATGATAAAAAAGCAATTGTTTCATTTTTATCTGATTGTCAGTAACTCTAGCTCCCTTGTGGATGGGCCGAAAACCAATTCTAATTCGGTTAGGTGGGCCACATTGGCTTCCCTTATGCTTTTGAGGCAGGGGGAAAAAAAAGGGATGGCGCGTGGCAGTGTGAACAGGGAGAGGTTTAAATGTAGCACTGTGTGATGAGAGAAGCCATAACACCAGCCCCCCCCACCCCCCACCTACCCTGGCTCCAGTCACTGCATTAGAGAGGGCTGTGATTGGTTCTGAATTTATGGCCGACGTAAGTGTATTTGATTGATATGACTGTTTAAGAGCAGACTGTGCGGCAATTTATTTTATTGGTAAAGAATGGCCGAGGAGATCTCTTTGACCTCCCTGAACTGAGCTATCGGGCTATCGGGGGGGGGTGGGGGGGAGGTGGGAGGTGGTGGGGGGGTTGGGTTGGGAGACCATTCACTAACCCAGCTGCCCGCTTGCCTGCCTGCTAGTACCAAGACTGTAGTCCTAGTCCTCCTCTCTGTATACCAAAAAAAATATTTTTGAGTTTTTTCACGTCCTTGTCTTTGGGGACGCTCAGGTTTTTGAATGAGCCGCTGTGACCCTAATTTTGGTCATGCAGGAAGTGGAGGCCCAGGCTTTCAGTATTCAGAAGCCTCACCCACCGGGAGAGAAGGGGAGAGACCCTTTCTGTCCAGAGCTGGGGAGAGAGAGTCCAGTTCTGCCCAGAATTGGGGAGAGAGTCCAGTTCTGCCCAGGGTTGGCTCCTCGCAGCAGTAATTCCTTCCTAGTGTACTTACTCTTGGTGTCTTTGTCTTGATTTTGTGCAGAGCAGGGCCTGATTGTCTTTAAAACACAAGCAAACGGACGTGTCTAACAGTCCTTGACGCTCCATTTTAAATCTTTTATACTGTTTGCTGCACATCTGTTGCGGGATTTATTGTTTTATAACTATTTTAAGAGGAACTGTGGGGCAAACACAGCATTGTGTCCGCAGTGCGTCCAAGGACTTTAGCAGATGCAAACTCACAACAACAAAAAATAACATACGCGCACACACACGCACACACACACACATGCACACACACACTCACACACACACACACACACGCACACTCACACACTCACGCACGCACACACACACTCACACACACACACACGCACACACACACACACTCACTCACTCACACACACACACACGCACACACTCACACACACACACACACACACACACACACACACACACTCACACATACACACACACACACACACACACACACACACACACACACACACACACACACGCAGACGCATCCCCTTCCGTAAGCAGCTGTGAGTAATGGCTGTCAGCGGCAGCTGTTGGCTCCCTTGTTCCCATGATAAGTGATTACCCTAATTTTGAAAGGTGGCTGATGAATAGCAAGCCGCACTGTCGGCACCGCGTGAGCGTAGCGATAATACCTTTTTGATTATTCAATAAATAACCCATAATTGGACATTGATTGGGCAGTGAGGGCGTCGTGGTGCGGGGGGGTTGGGGGGGCTTGCGGGGGGAGGGAGCAGGTATTGACCCCTGCGGTCAGTGTGCGGTCAGCGTGCGTGCTGTCCAGTGGTCAGCGGGTCACTCCTCCCCTGCTCTCCGGCCACTCCGGGCTGCGCTGATTCAATCAGCCCAGGGTTCATCCCTCCCGCGCTTTTATTTATTGGCAAATCTATGTTCCCATCTAATGGCTGCCACTTAAGAACTTTTCAAATGATCCCGGCGCTTGTGAAGAATGCATTATATTGGCAGGTTTAGTAGGAACAAGATTGAAATCTGTCCCGTATGGATTTTTTTTTTCCTTTCCCCTCTCTTTCCCCAGTCAGACAAATGGATTCATTTCGCAGCAGATATTCCGCAGCCCTCCCACTCTGACCCAGATACATCGTCCCCTATAGCTACAATTATGTTATTGTGGCACATGCCGCTCGATTCCTGCGTCGCTCTCTCCTGACGTAGCCCGCCGAAGGAGCCGCCGTTTCCACGGCGTCTCGCTCAGGGCCCACACTGTCACCGCCAACCGCCTTAACGACGGGAACTTGTATCCATAATGCGGCTCTAAAAATGACAACTAGGTGCCGGATGTCTGGGGGGAAGAGGAGCGGTGTCATTCAAGTGAGTAATTCCGGGGTGAAAAGACACCCCCCGTCTACTCTGAAAATCATGCGAAATGACTTCCCGCAGCAGATGCATAACTACATCGGGTCGCCTATTAAATACCTTCTCTCAATTGCCCATTATTTCCCCCTATAAAAACTACCACGGAGCGGCATACTTTTTTTTCCCTTCTTTCTTTTTGTTTCGGGAAGCATGTTTCAAATGCAACGAGAAAGCCACTAATGAAATGAAACGTTTGATGTTTTAAATAAAAAACAGACCGGGGGTTTTGGGTAACTGGAACAGGGGTGGATCATAGGTGTGGAAAGCCTGCCGTTTTACAAAACCCCGCTCTCTTCAGAAAGCTTGCCAAAAAAACAAACTCCCCCATCCACCCCACCTCCAAACTGCTCGGAAAAAAAAATACAAAGATTGTGCTCATTATGTTATTATTGAGAGGCGAATACGGCACAGCCCTTTAATACGAGCGCCGATTAAATGGCTCTAGCAGGTGAGGCGAGTAAATTGAAATATGTGAGCGACTCCGCGGTCCAGAAGGCTCTAAGCCCGGCCATTTTTGGTAATGACAGGTAGAGCGGCCTGTGCACAGGAAGAGCGCGGCTGGCCTCTGAAAATCTATATTAATGCTTAATCTTCTCCCCCCCCTCGTCGTGACGACAAAGGGAAAAAGGGAGAGAAAGGAGGATGATAAAGAATTATTGCTATTAGGCTCCGCTCTCGCGCTTTGGGAGAAAATCGTTCCATCTATAATTTACACCCTCAATTACTATTAATAAAGAGATATTTCAGCCAGAGACCACACGGAATGATTACACCGAACGTGGCATTAACGTTTCTGTTTGAACGTTTCCATCCCCAATTGCTCATGGAGTTAATAAGAGGGATGATCGCCCTTTATTTTTTCATGAAATTATGCTATGGGTATGATATTTTAATTTATCAGCCGTGAGAAATGTATTGAACCAGTTAATTGGGCCCCTGTGAGAGCACGAGAGCTCCGGCAGCCGGGAATGCTGGGAAAATGGGGGGTGGGACCGGGGGTGGGGTCTCGGGCATGTTAACAGTTGGAAGGGGAGAGCAAGGAGCGGGGGGGATGTGGGAGGGGGTCTCTGGAGGTGTACTCCTTATCTCTGAGCTCTGTACTCACAAGAATACAGTTAAAAGTTGGAGTACGGTTTTAACTGAGATCTGTATTTTGGACTCGTGTGGGATGGTACCTGGCTGAGGTGGGGCAGAAAGCAGGCCGTGTCTCTCCCAGGTCCAGGGTGGCCGGTGTGGCCCTGCACAGAGGCTGGAGGATTGGAGAACAAACTCTCGTCCTGACCCCACTGCCCCTGCCTCTTTAAAACCCGGGATTTTTTATGATTCTCACCAGGATCTATCTTAGATTTGGAGGGATAATGGTGCCCCCTCTCTCACGAGGATGCATCAGGAAGCTGCACTGGCGCTGGACAGTCAGACTGACTCCCCTGCGGCCCGTCCGGGGGGTCCTCGGTAAAGGACATCCGCCTGTGCTGTGTAGCTCCAGGATCGCCTGGTATAGCCCGTCTGCCGAGGCCTGTGCCGTCCTCATTACCAGGCCTGCTCAGAGGAGCCAGATGTGGCAGATCCCGTGCCCTGGCACCCCGTGCCCACTGGGGGGGGGGCCCGGTGTGGGAGGGCGGGGGCCACGGGGGTTGCCCCGGGACTCCGCCGTGCGCGGAGAGAGGCAGGCGGGAGTGTGGGGAGAGCGTGGAGCCCGCAGGCCGCGGCTGCGGCCGGCTGGGACACCGCCTCACGCGCCTCTCCTCCGGCTGCCGGCGTAATAGGTGGTTTTCTGTGCTTTTTATTCTCCCTAGGAAATGTTTAATGGCCTTTTCATATAAAAAGTATTCTGCCCTTGTAAAAGGTTCCAGATTGACAGCTTTGCAGACTCAAAGCTGTTCTGCCCCCCTCCCTGTCTTATAAAAGCGGGTACAGCAGCAGTAACGACCAGCAGCCCACGGTGCAAAGGGCCCGACAAAGCTGTGGCTGCCTGCCTGTCTCAGCCCGGCCTGTGCCAGGGGCCTCAGAACCGAGGGCAGGACCCCCCGCTCCAAACCCCCCCAATCTGAGGGGAAAGCCCCCCTCGGCCTGCACCAGCCCATCCTCACACAGCTGTGCTTTTCCACTTCAGACGTGGGCACGTCTAATCCCTCCACCCCCCAAAGACACCACGGGCATGACGTAAGCCCCATTGAATTTCAATTACAGCTTCCATTATTTCGCAACAGAGTGGCACCCCCAAAACACCCCTCCTCGATCGTTGATAAATTCCACACTTTTTCCTACGGGGCCTCGTTCTCCGCATGCGGTCGGGTGCCAGACGGCGCTTATAAAAGCAGACTTCAATGAACCTGCGACGTGCAGCCTCACGCCCCGCCTGCATATCTGGTTTGATTTTGAAGAAAATTACAAAATTCCTGCCGTTGGAAAGTGCAGTGGAACATGCGCCCCATTAAAAAAAAAAAAAAAAAACAAAGCACGGGTGGGGTTTTTCGGGAGGGTGTGGGTGGGGGGTGATGGTGGTAGCGGGGTGTGCGGGGTGGTTGAGGGGTAGGCGGTTTGGTTTGCATCGCCCCGTGGGGCTTGTCTGGTCAGGGTGGGCGTCCTGTAAACCAGGAAGTGGGCCCGTAAACAGACCCGCAGAGGAGACAAACACGCCTGTCGGGGGACGGGGGACGAGTAAACAGCCAGACAAAAGGCCTGGGGGGTCAAACCGGGACAGAGGGGCCTTAAAGCCGCAGAGCTAACGGGCAGAGTGGCCGCCGCTGTCAGAGCACTGCCCACGGGGCTGTGTCCGTCCCTCCGCGTTTTCGCACCGTTTGTTATGCACATGCCCAGGAAGCCGGCTTTGGGTACCACAGCAACCCTCTGATGGTGGCACAGGAGCAGGAGGTGTTAAGTGATTAGCATAGAATGGCAATGGTGTGTCCCTGTCTGTTCAGAAGACACTGGTGGGGTGCAGGGTATTTTAGGTGGGATCAGACCTTCCCATAGTTCCGCTGTAGTGGAAGGCTCCATCTGCAAAGCCTTCACCCACTTCTTTGCTCCCAGAAAATGTCAGAAGAATGAAACCAGGTCGGTTAGAGGGCACTGGCTCCTGTTTCGGTGTTTGAAAGTGGGAACTCTCTCAGTTCCCCTTGATCCCAATCTCAGCAGCCTCCAGAATCCCAGCATTCTCCCCGGACTTGTTCGATGTGTGGGGCCCTCTCTCCCCCACCCCCTGCAGTCCTGTCTGTGAGCGCCACAGACACCCAGAAATGTGCAGCCACATCACTGTCTGTTTCTAATGAGCGCCAATTAAAAAAGCTTGTAACAAGGCTGTTACGAGCACAGACATTAAAGGCGAGGCCATGTCTCAGTCGGCTGTGAGAGGGAGAGGCTGGGGCGCTGTCGTTCAGCTGAGCCCCTCCAACACGTTTCGGGTGACGGCCTGTAAAAAAAAAAAAAAAAACTGAAAAAATGAAGTTCCAGTTTCTGAGGGTTTTCTTGCTGCCTGACAGAGAGAAGAAGACTGTGTGTTGAGGAAAACAATCGCGTTATCACACGCAGTCCAGCAGAAATGCACAATGTCACTGCAGATTGGCGTGATGTGTAGAGGTTTTTCTCCGTGGGAGTGGGCTCGTGAGTGGGAGCTGTTTATGTAATTTCTGCGTGTGTAAGTGCTGACGTGACTTGTCTTCTTTCGTGGGGCTTTATACGGGATTCGAGCCCATTTGCCTGCGGTATAAATCTGTCATAATTTATATGAAATACTAAAAAAAGAAGAGCAACATTAATCACCCTTTCCTGTTTATTAAAGCAGTAAAGACTTCATCGAGTGGGTTTATCACTGCTGCTGGTGGAGACGGGCATTACAGGATGGTCTGTGAAGGCTAGTGCTTTCACACCGCCGTCTCCATGTTTTTCCCGGGACCCCTCCAATGTGGCGGTCTGCAGCCGTTACTGTGTCAGCTGTGAGTGTGACATCACAACCTCCCGGCCTTCCGCCTGGCACCGCCCGGCGCGGCCTGGCACCGGCCTGGGTCACATGATCGCGCAGCTCTCACGCGTCTCTCTTGCTTTTGTTTCGTTTTGAGACGCCCGGCACACGGGCGTGTCATGCCTCGCCGTCTTGTTTACCGGCGAGCTGCGGGTGTCAGTCGCGGAGTCACTCAACGGTGTCCTCCTTAAGCAAATGTAGGCAAAAGGAAATTGCATGTTCCTTGATGGCTGGGCCCATTCATGTAAACCCAGAACAGAGCACAGTGACAGTTTTGTTGTTCTCGTAGCTGTAAGTAAGCAGTGTCTTGACGTTCTGTCTGATAGGAGATGGACAGAGACAGAGACTGATACAGGCCAGGAAGAACTAAGATCCCTCTTTTCAACAGACAAACGTGCTTCTAAGCTCAGGGTATCAGGATCTTAGCGTACCCATGACAATCATAAATTTGCCACCCCCATTTGGCCCTGAATAATAACATCTTAATTATTATTTTTGCTACCTATAACATAGTTTTTAGGTATAATGATTTTTTATGCCCCTGACATATTGTCAGTGGGTGACATAAAGCCACGATGACATGTGACATTTGGAAAAGGTCAGTCAGCCCATCTCGGCTCACGTCTGTCTTCATAACGCTGGCACTTGTCATATTGAAGCTGGCATCGCAATCTTAGCGTCGCCGAGGAAATCCTTCCCCTTTTCGCTGTTTGTCAGGGTTGTGTCAGGATTTTTCTTTTCTCTGCCTGGGAGGAGAGGGAGAAAATTGCCACTGCGGGGCAGGTAACCCAGACCTGCTCCTTCCAGGGACCTCTGACATCTGAAATAATATTCCTGCTCCCCATTTGAGATAGAGGCATGACAAGGAGAGGGGCCATTACTAATGTGATAAGTACATCAGGCAAGGGGGGTCTGGGGTGATCTGCCGGAATTAAAAGGAACGGCATCCGCGGGTTTTGAGAGGGGCTCACAGGCTGTCAGTGTTATTCATCTATTTTTCCCAGCTAAAATGCTCTGATAAAAAGGAGGGAATTCAGTTAGACGGGGGAAATTTCCACTGCCGGTTCCCGCTCGGCGTGTCTTTACCGTTTCTGGACAAATGATTTCAGGCCCTCGTCCACTTAAACGATTCCCATAAACGCTTTCAGAAAACATCCAGGCTTTGCTTTTTATGAATGCATCTCTCTCCCTTTGTCTATATTTATTTCTCAGTCACTGAAGCTGTTGCAGTAGCCTGGTACCGGGCATCCTGTCCCCTTTGGGTGGAGATTTCCCCTGTTGTCTTTAAAAGCATGTCGTATGAGTGGGACATATGTTTTTGGAGGGTATGAAATATTCATGTTCACGTACAGGGGAGAGGGGGGCGACCGGGAGGGTGATCGTAAATCAGACCTAGCCCGTAATTCGGACGAGTCCTCCCGGGTGGCCCGGCGCTACCCCACCGCCCCCGTCCCCCCCGGTGACCCCGCACAAGGTGGAGCCGGGGAACAGGGCGGGGCCCCCGGCAGGGTGGAGGACGGGGCGGGATTCGGCGCGGCGTGGAGCGGGGCGGCCCGGCCCGCCGTGTCAAAGTAGCGGGGAGAAGCCCGTAAAGTACAGGCTGCACCACTGAGTACTTACGCCCTGACAGTTTTAATGGTGATGGTCATATTATAGAGAGTGCGCGGAGTGTACGAGGGGTGTTTTATTGGGATCACCCGTGACGGCCGGGGTAACGAGGATGCCGTGCGCCACGAAAGATGCTGACTGTGTCAGAAGGCTCAGGAGGAGCCGGCTAATTAACGGAGGCTGCTGACTAATGAATGATGATTTTAATGATTACCAGTTAAGCTAATTCAGAGCGAGGGATCGCTCAGTGGGAGCACGCTGGCACATCTTTCTGAGGAGGAAAATATGATTATCCTTCAAATTAAGGACGAGGATTTCAAGTGTTGTGTGTTGCTGGAGCACTCAACAGGAAGACATTTTGAGTACTCCCAGTATTTTGGAAAAAAGAATTTCAAGTTAAACTACAAAAATGTTGACTATGTCAACAGCAGTTAAAATGAAATACATTTTGTTGAACATGAATTAAATTTGCACCGTAAATTACTGTATAAATGTGCTTCACTCAATACATGTACTTAACATAATGTTGTTTGAGAGATATCCTCATATTCCATTATTATAAATCAAGCATTTAGTGACACTGGTAATGAGTGCTGCTATTTTGTCTGGTTATCTGCTGTTTTTTACAATATCCACTGTAAAAAAATCCTTTTGTGAATTCTCATATTAAAAATCAACTTACCAAAAACTGCACAAAAACGGGTGACCTTAAGCCTGTCAAAATCATCTTAACATGCCTGTGTCACCATAAAAGCCCCTGCCTGATAACATTAACGCTAATTAGACCTGACAAAACAATGAACTCAAAGATGGCCAGGGCAGGCTGTTTCAACTCGATCCAAGCACTGTCTCTCAAGGGGTTGTTAAATTAAGTTTACATATTTTTAGTATAATTAAAATCAAAATGGGAAGGGCAGGATGCAGAATGTCAATAATAAGGCAGGGTAACGTATGGTAATGTTGTATAGACCTTTGCAATGAATATCATTGAGCCTCAGAAAGATTGTCACTTTGCAAAAGGGCACGCACTGTCTTTGTAATCAGTTAGGGAGAACAAAAGGGGGGCTATTGCTGTAGTGCTAATGAAGAAAATTAAGTACAGAAGAAAAAATGCATACAAACCATGATATTAAAAACATGCATGCATGTATGTGTCTACCTTCTCAATATTAGAATATTGAGAAACCCACCCACAGTATCCTACCAGCTGGTTAACTGAACACAGGGGAATCACTAAAAAACCTAAAACCTAAAGTTATCAACTTTTTGGGTTTTGAATATTTTGGCTTTAAAGAGGGGAAAGTGAACCTTATCAGGGAGACAGGTTTTGTACAAAAATATACTGTACAGTAATCTGATGTTAAACAATAGAATATATTCAACTGACAATCGTAGTAGGGGATTTTAATGTAAAATTAAAAGTAAAAGCAAATTATGTTCATTTAGTCAAACATACCATCTTCAGTTCGATTCAGTTCAATTCAATTCAGTTCAATTCAATTAAATTCGGTTTCTTTCAACATATAAAACGGACTGTGAAGAGCAGTAATGCTGCTGTAACAGGAGCAGTTTTAGGTGTGAATGTGCTCATTTCGTTAGCTGGTCTGATTGACAGGTCTCTGCACTGCGCTGCTCCTCTCTCCTCTCCGCAGCTGTGTGCTGTGTTCGGTTGCGGTTGACGGTTAGCGCATTCCCGCCTCCCTGTTCCATGTGACAGAGACAGGCGCAGCTGCAGCGGGTGAGGACCGTGGCTCTTCTCCCTGCGGTCCGTCGCAATACGCCATGCGCTTTCTGCATGCTTCGGTCACGAGTGGCGTCACCTCAGGCGGGTGTGCCATCTTAGCGTTGCTGGTCAGCTCTGTCACCATTCCTGGTGTTTTAGCCAATCGTGTCCCTGTAACTCTCCCCCTCCATGACACACATGAGATCACACTCAGCAATTTAGAGAAGAAATATTTTACTTTATTTTTTCTTTCTTTTTCCACCCTTAGACCTAAAAAAGCTTGTAAGACGTCAGTTATTTATCTGAATGTTTATTCAAATGGGTTTAAAATTCAGACTTGTTTTGGTTGTTGTTTATTAATTGTTGATGTGTTTAATTTGCATAATTTGAGCAGCGGTGCAGTCGCGGAAGCTAGCGCGCTTATTCCACGGTTCGGCTCGAGCGTTCGAGCACTCGCGCCACCCTCACTTTGCAAATCCAGATAATCCCGCTCTCGCACGGTGTTCGGGTCCAGCAGCTGGGGCAGGGCCGGGAGTTTTAGCGAGGGGTTTCCGCTCTTACGAAAGGCTGGTCTGAGCCGACACTCCTCCCTCCCTCCACCACGCTCTCCTCGTTTGCTGCTGCCGTTTATATTTCTGCTGTTATCCAACCCGCCGTTTCAGTCGCAAGGCGGTTTGAAAGCAGTATTGGATCTGCGTAATTTTGTCCACAGTAGCATAACCCCCCCGCTTCCTGTAATACAACCCCTCGCAAACCTCCCCCCCCCAACACCAACCTCCCCATCCAGCACAGACACCTGCCTGGCCGTTACACTGAGGAAGGAGGCGAGGGGGGGCCGGGGGAGGGACGTGTCACTGTGGTTATCGAGTAGCTAACGGACGGGGCCCCACCGCAGGTATACTTCCTCTTACACAACCATGTCACCGCTGCTACCTTTGCGCGCGACCGCAGCATGACAGACAGTGACCCGGTCCCGCCCCGGTCTCCGTCAGACCCGGGGCGAGGGGCCCCGCCCTCTGGTGGAGCATCACACACACACCCACACAGCTGGGCCCCTGGAAGGGCCCCCGACTTTCTCAGATAGAGGCGGCTATCCCTCAGATGTGCAGCAGTCACATCGCATGAGATCACGCTTACGCCTTTTTTTTTGCTTCCTGGTCTTTTATCCACTCCGATGTTTCCCTGCCCTTTTCTCCAATAACATGTGACCCCCCTGTGTTTCTCTCTGCCCTGCCTGTTATTTAGACTTCAAGGAGCATTTTGTCCAAATGTCAAAATAAATGTTTTCCAAACAGATGGATGTTTGTGTGTCATCCTCAGAAAGGCAACTTTTTTTTTTAAATTGTGAATTTAAAACAAAGCATATTTTCTGTGGAAATAGTTAACGTCGTATTATGCTACAATGTATGATTAAATAACAAGAATAAGAACAATATATGGAATATAAGAAGAATAAGAATAATATATGGAATATAAGAATATGTATTTGGAGTATAATGTATAGAAGAATAATGACAAGACCAAATAAGAAAAATACATGAAATATAAGAATATGTATATGGAATACTATAAATGGAATAATATCTGTTGTATATGTGACGCATACTTTGATACACAGTGTAAAATACATGTGTGAAGTCATGTGATGCATTCTGCCTGTCTGTTAGAACAGTGGCAGTAGGGTGTGGCGCCCTCACACGCAGCAGAGACACAGAGAGCCTCCCGCAGGAACGTTCTGGAGGCGAACGGGAGAAACGCCTCCCGCCCCTCTGTCGGTGGCTGCTGACTCCTGTCTGGCACTGTTTGGAGACGGCGAAACGCACGCTGAAACTCGCAAGCCCAGCACCTGGCAGCCTCTGAGCAGGCGCGCTCGCCAACTGAGCTCAAAAGATGTGGCTGTTTGCCTTGTTAATACACGATAATTGAAAGCTTAAGTCAGTTTAGGCCTGGAAGTTGCTCTTTGCAAATATACATCTTGATATTTTGATCGCTAGAGTCGAGCCTGGGCCTACATCTCTTACCTTCGCGATTAACCTTGTTTAGATTCATTTTCAGGCGGGATTTTTTTTTTTACAAAAACAACGACAGACTTCGAAGAATGCATGTAAAGCACACTGTACCGGAGCAGTGCAATTTTTCAAGACGGAAAGACCCCTTAAGTGAATGTAGTAAAAAGACAGGCCGTAGACGTCAGGGCTGTGTGTAAATATGTCACAGGGGTGTAAAGATGTATGAGCAGGGCCTGTCAGAGCAGCTTTACAAGGGTGTTTGTAAAAGGACAAGCAGCTCACAACTGTGCCCTACCGGAGCCACCGCTGATAAGGAAGATTGATTTTTGATTTTGCGCTGACGATTGGCACCTACCCCCCCCAGACACACACACACACCCCTACCCCCGCCCCGCCCCAACTGCAGTCCTTTTAATCTCAGATTTAAAAAAAAAAAACGGGATGCTGTCTTTTGTTTGCGGTGGCGGGAGGAAGGAGCCTTCCTCGTGTCACTCGCCCGCGCCGCGTCGCGCGACGGTGTCGGGTTGCTCCCCCGCATTCCCGCTCTCACATCCCAGCTCCACGTGTGAGTTCTAATGGATATGAATGACTTAATGGCATTATTGGGATTAGAACAAAGCCAATTACACTTGAATGAAATTTGCCCCCCCCCTCGCGCCCCCCCCTCCTCCTCCTCTTCATGTCTCTTCCTTTCAGTCTCTGCACCTGAAGTGTTTATTCGTATTTTGCATAGTTCCCTTCTGCTTAATCGGTTTTAAATTCCAAAGACAGAGGACTCAAATCAAATTAAAAGGCTAAACAATGCATTAAGCGTGGTGTTCATGCCCCGGGGCTGCTGCTTCGCTCAGTATTTCCAATACGTTAAAAGCTTTCGGTGGCGTTGTCACTCAGCTACACAGTATACCATTTGCGCTGGCCTTTGTTTCCTATAGGACATTAACGGCGTTGCGATGGAAAACAAATAACAAAAAGACGAAAAAGGAACTCAATGCTACCACTGCCGCCGTGAGACCTGGTCCGGTTAGCCCTTTTACTGCAGTAATACTGTAAGAGCAATATGCGCTGGGCTTCTTGATCATTGCGAGCGGTGTTAACTTAGTGACTTAAGAAGATGTTGAGGGAAGTGGCTTGCTCTGCAGGTGGAGGAAACTCCCTTTGTGGGCTCGCGGAGGGAGGGAGGGATAGGCGAGGTGCTCGCTTTTGCGTGCTCTCCTGCACTCCTCCCCTTATCTGGAACAGGTTGGCTCCGGCTCCCGCGGCCGGCGCGGGATCAACCCTCGCCCCCTGTCCTAATCTTGTTTGTCGGGGCTAAATGAGCTACCCCTGCTAGGTGTGTTAGCGGCTAATGAATTTACAACCTGATACGGTGAAGTGTGTAGGGGGGGTGGATTGACAGGGGCTGTAAAAAAAAAAGGAAGGGGGAAAAAAAAGTAATTAACATTTATTAGCTGGCCAGTCATCTGCGTTGGGGATGGGTGGGAGTGTGGATGATATTGCAGGGATCAATTAATTTTTAATCATCTCTGGAGAGATTATGGAGACTCCCGATGAACTCCAGACTGGCTGGAGTCTGTCAATAAACAGGGCGCGGGTCACACGCTAATGTGCCGTGTGCAGAGGGGAGTCCCGGCTTATCAACGCCGTTGCCACGGCGCCGGCCAACACCTTTGACCACTTCGTCCTCCGGCCAAGAACAGACGGGCTGCGGCGTACCAAACCCTCCTGAGGCCTTTTTGAACCTCGCTGAACCTCTGAGGCTCAGATTTGGTCAACTGCAATGTGCTACGTCCCTATTTTCGAATACAGAATTACACAAGTGTTACAAATTTTCACTACACTCCATGCCGAATGCGTTTCCTTAATTTCAGCACCTGCCAGACTATCAGAGTTTTGTGAGTTATGAAGAAACATAATACCAAACACAAGTCTTCTGATCAGAATTTGCACTTATTGGTTAGAATTGAGCCTAAATAGCTCCAGTAACTCCAATACCTTTATTCCTTCATCAGAAAAGAATCAAGGTAGGGAAAGCATTGTAAAGACACCAATTAATGCCCTGATTCCTCACCTTTTGAAAAGGCCATTTCCCCATTTTTCTAATGTCAGCTGACTCGTAATTTAAGGTTGTGAAAGTCTGCCTGGGGCCGGCGTTTTGATCGCTCTGATAACTACGGACGTGCTGAAAAGCGTATCCTCAGAGCACCTGAGAGGCGAGGGTGGGAGGGATGTCATTTTTCTGTATTAAGAGCCGCACATATGTTTACCCCCACCATCTGGTTGCTTTTCACATTGCACTCGACTTTGTTTCTCCGTCGCTGCTGTCCAAAGCAGCGTCGCGTAACGTGTGGGGAAAATGCAGAGGGGACGCAGATATTAGACCGGAGCGTCTAATAAAGAGCAGAGAGAGGGAAAAGAGCACTGCTGGAGACCTGCTGTCTCGTATCCCTGGGGTTAATTCTTAGCTCAGGAATTTCATGCCAAGCAGTAGCCGACTGTTAAAAGTTAATAACTTTATTGCTTTCAAAGGCCCTCATACATCACTGGGAGTTTGTTTATCCAGCTTTGTTACTGTAGCCAGGGCTTGGCTTTGTGTAGATTGGTAGGGAGAATGTGTGTGTGTGTGTGTGTGTGTGTGTTTGTGTGTGCTATTTCCTTGGAGTTCATATATCCCTCTATGTGGGAACCAGCTCAAATTTCTACGTGAGTATTTCTTCAGCGGAGAAAATGAATGATTTCACCATGTGCAGTAGCCACACCAATCATTTTAACATCAATAAACATGCTATAAATGCTATCGTTGCTAAGGATGATGCACAGTGTGCTTGCAAGCTTTTTGTCAGCCTCTTTGAGGTGTGTTTTTCTTTTTTTTGGTTTTAGTTATGGCTAGAATATTACTGTTTTCCTGTTACCCATGGTGCATTTCAACGCCAGCTTCGCTCATTAATCACGTGATTACGTTCGCGATGCCTTACTTTTTCACCATCCTTTCCATCACTTGGAAATGACAAATGAAATCTGTGCAGCATCTTCAAATTATGTAAGCCCGAGTGAACTCGGCAAGCTTTCAGCAGGCGGGTTCATAGCAACACATCATAACATTATCGAGCCATCATTTCCCTGCACGTGTCACATCCGCCCGATCTCGGCCGACGGTTTGCACCGAGCCGGGAGAAGGCCCGCCGTGTTAGTGCGTCTGAGCTCAGTGAAGACCCGGCTGTGAGTGACTCTCTCTCCAGGCCCTCTGTCTCTACGTCTGCAGTGCACCGGATGACACCCATATAAACCTCAAAACAAACACGAGCACACAGAAGGTGAAGCACACCGACACTGCTGTAGTCTGATGTCACCGGCTCTCTTCCTCTCTGCTGTTTTCTCGCTCACACTCTCTCTTATTCTCCGTCTCATACACACACACACTCTCTCTCTCTCTCCACCTCCTTCTCCCTGTCTCTCTTTCTCTCCCCCCCTCTTTTCCTGGCCTGCTGGCTGTCAGAGAAGTTGCCGTGTGTGGAGGAAGTGGCGCTCAGGCAGCCAGCTCCCCTGGTTCCTTCCGGCAGCCCATTAGGGCCGGCGAGCTGGATCTCTGAGCTGTAAATTAGCTGCCTCGCCTGGAGGTTTGCAGTGTTTATGGCTCAAGGTCACCCCTATAAATCGGAGCCGGCGGAGAGCTGCTAGCCGGCTGAGCCGCGGCCGCCGCTGCCGGGAGACGGGAGCGGGCCGCACCTGGGGCGTGGCGTCACCGCGATCAGCTGAGGCCGGGCGGAGGCGCGGGCCCCGAAATGTCCCCGAATCCATCAGACCACCCCCCTTCCCCAAACCCCCCCCACGCGCCGTTCGGGGGTTTCAACAACCACATCCGCCCCTGTCCTGGAGTGCCAGGTCATAAATATTCGTGTGAAAACAAGCTCGCTGTCGGGGGGGGGGGCAGATGGGGGGTGACTCTGTGACTGTGTGTTCCTGCGCCCCTGTCTCTCCCACCGCACCCCAACGGCTGGGGGGGGGCTGGGCAGGGTGGGACCTGGGGTTTGCTGCTCGTATCCGGGGCAGCTGCGGGGGGAGTTGCGAGGCACACTGGTGGTACCAGTGGGCTTGTGGAGTGTTAGGACAATGCCCAGAGCTGCCTTGTTTTCCCTCACCCCAGCGCCCCCCCGGTCCTCACCACTCTTCTCTGACAGCCCCCAGCTGTGAGAGCGGTCGGTACCGCCGGCCCCGTCTCTGTCACACACTGTCACAAGAGGCCCATTCAGCGCCGGGGCACAAAGCCCGCAGTGCCAGCGCTCTCTGAGTGGCCACTGCCCGTCTCTGCAGCCCGTCAGTGCAGTCCCGGGGCCGGAGCAAACAACAACAACACGCTGTACTGTACCGCCTGCTCCCGCCCTCCACAGCACGCTATATCAGTCCTAACATTATCATCAGGAGAGGAAACAAACACGCATCACGATAAAGATCAGATCCTGTTATCTAATAAGCCTGTGGGTGTCTTCTACCCGAAACCAGCTGGCGTCAAGAGCAAATGCATGGTAATGCAAAAAAAAAAAAAAAAAAAGAATAGGAAAAAGAAAGAAAGGCAGCTAAAATGTATTACATATACACATAGGTTAAGTACAGCGAGTGAATGAGTGCACTGTTTTTCCAGCTGGGAGCCTTCCACAATTCAGACTCACTGAACCCCTCTTCTCACACTAGGTCCCCTCTCTCCCACTAGACCTGTTGATGGGCCCTCTCTGTCACCCTACGGCAGGAGTGATAAATGTCCCTTATCGACATTGTCATTGTAATAGCCCACAACAGGCAGAGATGGGAGATGGGCGGCAGAGTTATCACTGGGTCCTGCAGGGGAAGAATGCACATCAAGCTGCCAATCACCCACCCCAGAAATTGCTCTGAGATTTGAGTCCCCAGACAGCCAGCAGACAGGCAAAAACTCCCTCTCGCCGCTATTACGACCATCTATTTCTTTATTTCGGCTTCTCTAATGCCAGAACTCCGAAACGCTGCTGTCTCCTGTCAGCTGTGGAGAGGGTTTTTTTTTTTCTCCCCTTCCTTGCCTGTCCACAGATGGCAGAAATAGTCTTCCCTGCCCGTCGCTGTCTCCAGACGCGTGCTTCAGAGAGCGCTGCAGCTTTCGGGAGAAATTCTGCACGACAAGAGGGAGGCTGCCGTTCACGCCTCGGCCCTGCACAGCGATTCCAGCCTCTTTAAATTCCCTCGTCGCGCGCTAAGCGCCGGCTCTGAGTGGAAAACAGTCACGGGGCGCTGGAAGGGGGGGACCGATCGCTGCAGCTTTCCACACCTTCGCAGGTGAGGGCTGACCTCACCCCCGTCCCGTTCACCTCGGCGGGGTCGGGTGCCCCGAGGACGCTTTCGGTAATGGGCCGGCTGGAGCGAGCGGCCCGGCCGCTCGGAATGAGAGGAGAGCTGAGGTGTAACACCCCCCTCTGCTGTCGGAAGCCGGAGCGCACTGCCGAGTGGAGGAGGGGAGGGGAGGGGGGCCCCCCGGAGGCGGGCGCGGGGAACGGCAGGGATAAGATCGCCGCGGTGTTGGGCTGCGGCCTCGCGCGATGCTATCGGAGCGTGTCTGAACGCCCCCCCCCCCCACCGTCGCCCTCCGGGACCCCGAGACGCGTTTTTATCGGCCCGTCCAGGTCCGTCCACCGTAATACCCACTCCGCCTGATAGCCATCACCCCCCCACCCTCTCACCCCCCCACAGACTCATCCTTTATTAGCCGTCTCCAGCCAATGCCTCTCAGAGAGAGAGACACCCGACACTCCAGAAAGCAAAGCGGGAACGCCGCGCTCTGGGTATGGATCCGGCCACATCAGGAGGATTATCTGAGTTTCTGTGTTTGTGACAGGGGTGATAGCGGCTGTGCTGGCTCTCTGGGGCCGGCAGGCGTTCAGGCCTGTGTGACATGTGACCACACCAGCCCTGAGAGCTGATATACGGGTGTGCAGGATCTCAGGGGTGGCCTGTCCCCTCTCACAACAAGACCTGCACCTGCCTTCCAGCAACAACACAGACAGTGATATACAATACCTATAACAGAGAGAGATACGCCATTAAGATATTGGTGAACTAGGTGTTCAATACTGGCTTGTCAATTAAAAGATTTTGTATTTATTTTCCGGAGCGGTCTCTGGACGGGTTCTGATTCAAGTGTCACCCGCATCTCCTGCCACTGAAATGACGTTGGCGTGCGGTAACAGACCTAAGTAATTACCCTCTTTAATAATGGATGGCCAGGATGAGTGAGGCCACCTGACCGAAGATCCGACAGGCCGGCGAGGGAGTGGGGGAGAGTCGGCCGGACAGCGAGAGCGGGGATAAATCTCCTCCTATTGTATTGAGAGATGGCTAACTAGCCACGCGGTTGTTATTTCCCTGGTTTATTGCTCTGGCCCCCCAGGCTATATTTCTGTGGCTCAGTGGTCCTGACACGATCCTTCTGGCAGATCCTCAGGACAAGGGGGCGAGGGAGGGAGGGAGGGAGGAGGCGGAGGAGGAGGAGAAGGATGAGGAGAGGGGGGCCGGGAAGCGGGATTTATCCCTCTCTCTCCCTCCTCTCTCCCCTCCCTTCTTCCACTCTTGACAGGTGCGGTGTTAACAGCTCGGCGAGCCACAATCATCTCGGCCCAGTCGAGGGGGGCTTAGGCTTTAAATGGTTTGTGCGATGGAGGTGTTAGCCTGTGTCAACGCGCCGTGAGCTGACAGATGAACGGAGTCTGGGAACAGGAAATCCTGCGTGCAGCGTGGGGGTGTGTGTGGGGGGGGGGGTACTGGGCCAAGGCTTCAGGCCGGTATGTTTGGACGCGGGAGGGGGAGGGGGTGGTGGTGGGTGGGGGGTCGGGGGTGGGTGGACACATGGCAGTACACACAGTCAGTGAGAGGGGAAAAAAAAACTGTGAAAAAATCTCCTGTGACGAATCAATCACCGGGCGAACTTTTCCTTTCTCTAGCAGTAGCCCATGTAATTCGAGCGCGTGTGTGGAAAGAGAGATCATCTTAAACTCTGGGTCTTTTGTTGACAAAAGACACTTTAACCAGGAGGCGGTGGATCAGGTATCTGTGACAATGGCCTCTGAAGACCTCCTTAGATCAAGGTTATGATGGTTCTGTCATTATTTACAGAGCAGGGGGGCAGCCACGTATATCATTTTATCTCACAGACCGCTGAAGTAGCCACAGCCACCTACGGGCCGGGAGATCCACGGCCCGGCGGGTTTTAATAGTCTCTTCAATCCACAGCTGTTTAACACGTGCAGAAACAGGTGAATCATGCGGACTCCAGTCGGGCGTTCGTTACCCGGGGCAGAATGTAAACCAGACACCTGTGTGTCCGGCGCTGCTGCCACTGTTCTGAGCTGACCAGCCTGCAGAAGATCAGTGCTGGACACACGTGTACTTGATGTTAACAAACATCTTTACGTTACATTAGATTATTATCATTTAGCAGATGCTCTTATTCAGAGCAGCTTACATACAGTAGGTTACAATTTTATCCATTGTTACAGCTGGATAGTTACTGAGGAAGTTGTGGGTTAAGTACCTTACCCAAGGGTACAGCAGCAGCGCCCCAGTGGGAAATCAAACCAACATCCTTTTGGTTACAAGCCCTGTTTCTTACCACTACACCACACTGCTGCCCCTGTCTTTGGTTGCACTGACAAGACTGGGAGGAGCCAACGGGATCACATGGGGTAGGGGGGAAGATCTGGGATGAGGGTTCAAGCAGAGATAATAGGATGCGTTTAGATGAGGCATTGAGTGCTCAAAGAATCAGGTCGGACCACAGACCGCTTGACGTTTTCAGGAATGATTGGCGATAGAGCTCCCAGCTCTCCCCCCTGGTAATCCGCAGTCATTATGCCTGCGCAGTTTTATACAGACTTCTGCAGAGGATCATGGGAACATTGGAGGCGCGCTGATGGCCGGCGTTGGAGGCGGCCTCTCAGCTGCTGCCCCCCACTGAGTCCCGGTGACGGTGCGGCTTTTATGAACAGGAGAGGTTTGAAACGGAAGCGGTGTAAGTCGCCACGGATAAGTGCATCTGCCAAACAAATTGCCTCAATAATAACAGCATGATAAATGACAATACATCACCAGGGAGCCTTAGTGGCAGGCAGCGGGGCTTGTTTATGTTGTAATGGTTCCCATTTGGGCCTGTGTGTTGTGCTCTGTGCGTTTTGTGTGTGTGTTGCGTTCTGTGTGTTTGTGTGTGTGTGTGTGTGTGTGTGTGTGTGTGTGTGTGTGTGTTGTGCTCTGTGTGTGGTGTTTGCATTGTGTGTGTGTATGAGCCTGTGCCAGACGGGGGCATCATTAAGAGGGGGGTCGGGGGACAGCGATGAGACAGTGCCAGGCAGGGGCATTCATAAGCGGGCATGCAGGGGTGGGGGCAGTGCCAGGCGGTGGGGGTCCGGGGGCATTAATAAACCGGGGTGTAAGGGCGGGGACAGCGGTGACAGCGCGGAGAGAGCCTCCCACTGTGCACAGTCTGCGGCCGCGCTGTTGGAATTCAATTAACTGCGTTAGCTGATGTTGTGTCACCATTAGTAGTAATTAGTTAAAACATCAGAGTATAAACAGTAAATTGGTCCCGGTAATTAATTCTCCCACTCGAGCATATGAGAGAGAGAGAGAGAAAGAGGGAGAGAGAGAGACGGAGGGAGAGAGAGACGGAGGGAGAGAGAGAGAGCAGGAGAGAGTCAGAGAGAGAGAGAGGAGTGTTGATGCGGAAACCTGTGGGGGGTTATCTGTTGCTGGAGCGCTATCAATTACCGTTAAGTATTGTTCAAGCTGAGCTTTTGGCGCCTGTCTCTCCCCTGGAGAGGACGCAGGAGGCGAACACTACGCCAGCGTCAGACAACTTCCTCTTCCTCTCGGTGACGCAGGAACCCCCCTCTCCGCCGAAATGTCTCGGTTGCACTGTCAGACAGCACATCCACTCACCGCAGACACCCTGACGGACAGAACGCTCCCCGTTTTGTTTTGGGAAGCGTAAACAGCTGTGCATTTCCTGTACCCTGCAGGATGTCTTTATTTGAGGATGTTTTATTTTAGCGTTTTGAGGGAGGCACAGAAGATGCTGTTTCAGTATGAATCCAAACTACGAATCCAAACAGAATCTTTATACAAACCCACGAAAGGTATTAAAGACGTAAAAGTGCATATTTCAGTCCCACAGCGACAGTGGCTAGCCAGTGGATAACCTCATGCCTCCAGGTTAGGGTTGTTCCTGTGACGCACCTTTTGAGCTGAGAGATTTGCCGTGGACGTGGGCGAGTGTCAGAGAGAGCTGTTCTCTCACACCTCAGCCAAACTCTAACCGGAGATGAAACCCTGCCCTCAGAAGGCCCCGCCCACGCCGTGCCGAGGCCCGAGGCCACACCCGCTCTCCTTCCCGGGAGCACCTCTGCAGGGGGGCGCCCCTGAGCCCGTGACACCCGTCCCGGGAAGCAACTGCTAGCTCAGGGCGCAGACGGATCAGTTTTAGGCGCATCAATATTTAAGCAATTCACAGAGCCCTCCTCCACCGACCCCACCCCCACCCGCCCCCTTGAGCTGCGGGAGCATTGCACTCTGGGATGGCGGTGTGGGCGGTGGAGGTGCTGTGGGCCCTCGTCTTTGCCTTAAATCCCATCCTGAGACAGCAGCAGCTGGGGGGCTGGCGGCAGGCAGGCAGGCAGGCAGGCAGATCTACCCCGGCAGCATCACCCTCATTTCCTGGGTCAGCGCCTGGGTAATGGTCTATTAATTTGCTCCTTTCTCCCTTGTGAGGCAAACTCAATTTCCAGTCCCAGCTCACAGCAAAACTGTCGACATGGTGATTGATTGAACAAACAGCTGTCACTATCGTGAGCCCATCCGCACCCCCCCACCCCACACACACACACACACACACACACCCCCACCCCCACACCCCACTACACACACACACACACACACACACACACTAATGCCATATCTACCCTATCATGACAGGAACACACTGACAAACACATACAGCACACACACACACACACACACACACACACACACTCGAAACGAGGTGTTGCCGTACTACCTTCGCCCACCTCTCCTCCTCTTAAGACAGCCGCGGGGTTGTTTTCTCTTGTTCTGTCTTTTTTTTCCTTCTTTTTTACTTGATAAACAAATGGATGTTTTGCGCGGGGGCCACGCGCAGATTACGAGGCTGGCGCGGGAAGGCGTAGGAACGGCGTTTAAAAGCGCAATACATCACTGTCAGGGCGGAGAGGCCCCTCGCGGGAGAGATCCCCCGCGCGGGCGACGCCCTGGCGGCTGTCGGCCTCGCCGTGTTCCCGCTGTGTCGTCCCGCTGGGTCGTCCCACGCCAGCCCCGCCCACATCCCCGTTCCCTCGATGATGCCGCTGACGTTCCAGCCCATTTAAATCACCTTTCGCATAAAACAGGACGAACCAGCCCCGCATCCGTCCCACCCGGCCCCCCGCCTAATTCCCCCCCCTTTATTCTAAAGTGTAGATTTTCCATTATGGAGATGGCCTTTCCGGGCCCTCTCCGCCGTGATTTAGGGGCGCGGGGAGCCCAAACGAAGGGTGACAGTGCTGCTGGATTTATTTGTGTGTGAGGTGGAGTCCTTTTGAGGGGGGTGGGAGGTGGTGGGGGCATGTGTGTTCGGGGGAGCTTACAGAAGGAAGGGAGAAGGGAGGGTGTCTAAGGGAGGAAAAACGCCCAAGAATCAAATCAAATTCCTTTTATCGCCGCCTTATTTGAAGACGTTATCAGGCCGGGTAATGCGGTTATAAATTCAGTTTCGGCTGAGAGATTTCCTTGTTTACCGACGCTGGCGTGTCGCGGGGACGCGGGAGGAGAGAGGGGGTGCGGGCGTGAACACTTGAGGCATGTCGGTGAAATTCATTTAGGATTCGGCGTGGAGTGGAAGAGAAAGGAAAAAAAAAAGAAAAAAGAATGAATGCTAAAAGGTGGACAAGGAGAGCTCTGTCATTTTGTCAAGGGCACGGAAAGTACATTCAGACACTTTTTACTTTCGGATACATCTCCCTGCGCTCGGCGCCGCCTTAGGCTGATAAAATGAGACGCGCCCACTCTCTGTATTTCACTGCTCATGTGCTATGTCATCATGCGTGTTATTAAATCGATGTCATGAGCAAGCCTCCGACGGGGTCCCTCTGTCACACAAAAGGACAATTCCTCTCTCCATATGAGCTTAAAAGCTCTGATACTAGCAGCCCGTGGAGCTCCGAAGCCCAAAAGCTTGGTCCTTGGATGTCTCCCCTACTGCTTATTTGTACCGATGCCCATCTGTTTCATTCCTGTGAAACCCGTTGAAACAAAGCGCTTTGCTTTTGCTCTTTTGTTCCGGTGTGTCTCCAGCTCCAGTCCGAGTTTTCCTCCTTTCATGGCACCCCCTACACTAGCACCCCCAAACTCACCCCCAGGAGAATAACCTCACTGCTCCCTGCAACTTTCCTCCACTTCAGGGTTCTTTGCAGAGGGAAAATGATCAACTCTCCCTGCCAAAGAAAAGTTCAAGGGCCCCTATTAATTCAAAACTAAAAGTGACAGATTCATCTGTGGCACGATTAAATGAAGTCAGCCTGTAATTGATGCTAATTGATCCAGAGAGGACTGCTTTCGAAGCTTCCCAGGCAGGGGAGAAAAAAAGAGGGAGGAAGAAGGAATGAAAGAACAAAAAAAAAAAGTCAATGATTTCTTTTCTGAACTGGTGCCAGTTAGCTATTACCCGAGACGGGAGAAGCTTCACTCTGGCATGTGAGAGCGCTGCTCTGCTCCCAGTGAGGGCTGCCATTAGGCTGGTCTCCATGCATCTCGCACCCGCAGCCACCGCTGTGCTGCTTGAGAGGCCGTTGGAGCTGTACTGTTAACACGCGGAAAGGGCAGGAGGAGAGGAACCTGACGTCGCGCTGATGTTAGCATCCAAGTGGCGTTTGTTTTCTTGCAGTATTTACCACAGTCCTCCTCATAGAAAGACTTTGGCTGAATTGAGCAACACGATGGTGTCTCTGTGATTCTTCCATATGTACTGGAGAATCTCCGTCTTAACAGGCACACACACACACACACACACAATTCACACATACACACTCATACATGTGCATTAACAGACACACATGCGTATGTACACACATGCGCATACACGCACACACACACACACACGCAAACACACACACACGCACGCACGCACGCACGCACGCACGCACGCACACACATGCGCGCACACACACACACACACACAGACTCCTAAGCGGCTGTGATGAGGTGGGTTTAAAGGCCTCAGCTGGGTCAGCTTGTTCTGGCCCACTTGACTGAGCTCACAGATGAACCCAACAGGGAGTAGAGGGCTGCCATAATTGCTCCTCTCCAGACAGAGTTACAGTGCTGCTGCTTTTCTGAGAAGGCATTCAGGGCCGCGCTGTAGTTTATTAGCTGCGTCTTTGTTCTTTCGCCAGCACGTTAAGTGGGCACCACAGAGCTCGTTCCGACAGCCCCATGAAAAAGCCTACCACCTCTTCCTGTTCCAGCAGCAGCAGCAGCAGCCCCCCACACACACACACACACACACACACACACACACACACACACACACACACACACACACACACACACAGGCAAGGTAGCGGGCCTTAAAGTTCCTGTGATATTAAAAGAGTCGTCATCACACTAATTAGCGGGTCTACGTTTTGCGCCAGCAATATCAAAGGCAGCAAGCGGTAATAATATCAACGGTTCAGAACACGGCGCACGCAAACAATCTGCAGCTGCGACTTTTTAAAAACGTTTAAAGTGTCTATTAATGTAGCGTGGTAAAACCCATTCAGTCCGGGTCTGCTGTAAGCCAACACCGCTGTACGTGTTTACATGGATGTAAATATTGATAAGTGAGAAGCTAGGTTCTGTGTGGGTTTGGAGGTGGCTGGGTCAGGAGGGAGGTGCTGTTTGAGTTGCACGGCGCTGGGGGGCTGGTGTTTGGAGACAGGCAGCTCACAGCCCCCCACCCCGGAGCTGCCGGCCAGCTGCCAGCGACAGAAGCAGAATTTCGGGGGGATTTAAGAGCGCCTTATAAAACAATATGTAAGAAGTGTCAGTTTGAGCAAAGAGCAGCCGCACAACACCCTGCTCAGCACCGCGTGCCGAGACGCTTCGCACTGTCTGAGAGAGGGGGTGGCCAGCCAGCGGATGGTAGGTGAAGGGGTGAGGGTGAGGGTGACAGAGTGAGGGTGACGGGGTGAGAGGGTGAGGGTGAAGGGGTAAGGGTGAGAGGGTGACAGAGTGAGAGTGATGGGGTGAGGGTGAGAGGGTGAGGGAGAGAGGGTGAGGGAGAGAGTGAGGGTGAGGGTGACAGGGTGAGGGTGAGAGGGTGACAGGATGAGGGTGACTGGGTGAGGGAATGGGTGATAGGGTTCTCACCTGCTTGTTGATCATAGTGATAAAAACCATCATTCACAATATGTCACATTAAGTGAATGAAAGGTGTTTTGTGGACAAAGTTTCTGCCCTAGCCAGATCCAGCATCTCCCACTGCCTAAGAAGCTTGGAATTTATTTACTCGTGAACAGTGTTAATGTTCATTCTGAAGCTCAGGGCCTCATCAGAGCGCTTGCTGCAAGTGAGTAAAGTTCTGTTTTGTTTTAACTTTCTTTTCCTCTCCCCCCTAATTAATCTACTGTAGATCAAATAAATTTTTAAAGAACAGGATGTTACAGCCGTGGCCGTTACTCCGCTTATTAGTTGCGGTAACATATGTCAGGACGGCTGATAGTGGAGTGGGTGCGCTTTAATAAAGGGAAAAAGGATGTCAGAGATTAAAAGGAGAGATTGCGCGGCGGCGGCCGGGGAGATAAAGTGATCCATCTGGGCGCATTAGGAGGGAACGGGGCCCACGCCGCGGCAGGACTGTCAGAGACACGCCTCCTCCCCCTTCCTCACCTCTTGGCATTTTGGTGAAGGATCTCCGCGCTAAAAAGTTGTGTCAGTCCTATTTCCTCGTTATCGCCTCCGCCGCCACCATCCCTTCCCCTCCCGTCCCCCTCGCTGCCGCAGATTGAACGGAGACCCCCCCCCCCTCGCCCCCGGCTCCGCGCGGAGGGGTCCGGGCCGAGGGGGGCTTCCTGCATTAATCATCTTTAACGCGCTGACAAGCGCCGAACATGAGCGGCCCCTCTCCGTCCCCGGGATTTATCTGCCTGTCTGTGGATCCCCATCGCTCACAGCCACCAGGGAGAGGGGGGGGGGGGGATGGAGGCCAAATCTCAATTTCAATTTCAATTTCAATTGAATTGAGAGGGAAGGAGAGAGAGAGCGGGAGAGACAAAGAGAAATGTGCAGGGAGAGAGAGAGAGAGAGGGGTAGAGAAGGGTAGAATGAAGAGGACAGGGTGACAGAGGTGTTGGGGGCGGGATGAGTGGGGGGTCAGAGACCAGCAACAGCAAGAGATGGGGGAGAGGAGAGAAAGAGAGACATTAGAGGGAAAGAGTAATGGAGAGACAACCAGGGAAACAGCCAGGTACAGAGGGAGTCAGTGAATACATGAGTGCAGGAGAGTGAGGGGAATGGGGAGTGAGTGGTGTGTGTGGGGGGTCTGTGGGCATGGCTGCACTGTCAGTATGGTCTTCAGAAGCAGGGGGGCAATGGGGGGGGGTTCAATTAATCACCGGCCGTCCCGATTTGGCTGATGCACTCTCGGGAGACGGGCGAGGGTGTGGACCCGCTCGTGTGAGGGGCCTGTCTATAGGAAAAACATTATCCCAGCACCAGGTGGCCCGCCGGGCCTGATTGATGGGGCCGATGACGGAGCGGGCGGGGCGATCGGACGCCCCTGACGAGCGCTGGCACCCGCCGGAAACGCACCCCGCAGCGTCGGGGCGGGTGCGTCAGCACGGCGGAGCGCGTAGAGTCAGGGAACACACTGCGTCAAATAACAGCAGAGGCTGTATATTTCTGCAGTCAAATACAAGGGTACGGTGCTTACATGGACACGCAAGCTGGATTAATTCCCTGTGTATGCAGGTATAAGAGGCAAATCCGCCTGCCTGCACTCTACAGTGGGAGCGGGAAGCGGAGATTAGCAAAGTTCCCGAATGGGCGGTTTGTTTGCGGCTCGCCCCGGAGTGTCCGCCCATGCCGCACGCAGTCCTGCGGTGTCGTCCCTGTCACATCGCCGTCGCCGCGGCTGCGGGGGGGGGACGGTGACACCGCCTGTCAGCTGTCTGAGCAGCCCGCGCCCGGCAGTTCAGAGAGAGACAAGTCATTAAAAGTGATCCGAAATGCTTAGCCCCGACACCGCGACCAGGCTCCCTGTCAGCGGGAGAGGAGAGGGAGCACGAGGACAGGTGTGGGAGTGGCTGTGAACACACACACACACACACACACACACACACACACACACACACACACACACACACACACACACACTCACACACACTCACACACTCACACACTCACACACACACACACACACACTCACACACACTCACACACACACACTCACACACACTCACACTCACACACTCACACACACTCACACACACTCACACACACACACACACTCACACACACACACACTCACAAACCTGCACACTCACACACACACACGCACGCACGCAGACACGCACACACACATAGTCACACACACACACACAGTCTGACTGGGTTGTTTAATGGCAATTTCCCCCTGACATATGTGTCTCAGAGGGGGAAGATGCGCTTTCTTGGGATACACAATATGTGACACATTCTGTCTGCACGCCAGAGGACAGCCCATATAAACATCAAAACACACACACATGCAGCGAGGCACAGGGACAGCGGTCCACTGTAACCACCACCTCCTCTCTCCCTTTCTCTTTCACTCTCTCTCTCACTCTCTCTCTCTCACGCCCACTTGTCCCTTACCCCCGGTGTGGCGTGTCATCCGTCTGGAGTCTGACAGATGGGCCTGTTGGATTGTTTTTCATCAGTCGGTTGGGCGGCACCCCGTCCCCAGCGCTAATGACAGGCCTGTCACTGCCACAGAGTCCAGCTGCCTGCTCTCTCGCTCTCTCTCTCCCTCTCTCTCTCTCCCTCTCTCTCTCTCTCTCCCTCTCTCTCTCTCTCTCCCTCTCTCTTCCTCCCTCGCTGTCTTTCCCTCTCTCTCTCTCTCTCTCTCCCTCTCTCTCTGTCTTCCTCTCTCTCCCTCTATCTCCCTCTCTCTCTGTCTTTCTCTCTCTCCCTCTATCTCCCTCTCTCTCTGTCTTTCTCTCTCTCCCTCTATCTCCCTCTCTCTCTTCCTCCCTCTCTGTCTTTCCCTCTCTCTCTCTCTTCCTCCCTCGCTGTCTTTCCTTCTCTCTCTTTCCCTCTCTCTCTCTCTTCCTCCCTCGCTGTCTTTCCCTCTCTCTCCCTCCCTCTCTCTCTCTCTCTCTCTCCCTCTCTCTCTCTAGCCCAAACCTTGCTCACCCTGCTCAGCTGTTACACACACAGCCCTGGTGGAGCCCCCTGGAGGGCGGGGTGGGAACTGTCCAGCCGGCCTGAGGGTCTGAGATGCACTGTAAGCGGGCAGACAGACAGGGCCAGTGCCGGACACACACTGACACCCCCAGCCCCCTCTCCCCACAAAACTTTCAGCGCAGAGCCAGCCGTAGAGCCGTACTCCGGGGCTCTTCATTGGCAAAGAGAGGAAAACAACCAAAACACTGTCATGTTTTACCGGAATTTGCCATCACAAAAAAAAAAAAACAAACAAAAAAGAACAGACAGCACTGACACACAGCGAAGTTGGGAACACATCTTACTGAAAGCTGGAGAAAATGTGCAGCTTACAGATGCGTTTCAGATGGGTAATTAGATATGGATCCTGAATAAACACAGAACAGAAATAAGATTTCTGCAGCGCACTCCTAACCAAACATCTGTGGTGCATAAGACCAAGCAGTGACAAAAACAGCAGCAATCATATTACTATACTTATTGTATATTTACTCACAGAAAATACAGGCTTCTCTCCCATTGAGAATATGAACGGAATTCAGTTTGGTGACGTACGCAGATGGTTTTCCTTGTTGTCATTGTGCTGTCAGGTAAAGAGTGTGTCAGAGCTGTGGCAGAGACAGGAGCAGTTAGCGGCTCCGCTTAGCGGCTCCGCTTAGCGGAGGCTGATTAGGGATGCTGTAGGCAGGAGCAGATGATGTGTGTGTTCCTTGGCAGGAACTGAGTCGAAGCGATTAGGAGTGTTTCGGCTGCCTCCCAGCCTGCGCTCTCCACCGTATGGCCAGAATGAAATGACATTCTGGTAACTGCCGGGAGAAGGGGCTGTAATAGCAGGAATGAATGCTGCCGTGCGCCCGGCCGATGGAGGTACCTTCAGCACGATCGATTCCGGGCTGGAGCTCTGCCTGCAGATTGAGAGCCAAGGCTTATAGCATCTCTCAGGACACACTGTCTACAGCACCTTACACACACACGCACACACACACACACACACACACACTCATACATACACACACACACACACAGGCACACACACACAGGCACACACTCACACACACACCCACACACCCACACACATGCACACACACCCCCACACGCATGCACACACACACACACACATACATACCAAACACACACACACCATACACACGTACACTCACACACATACAAACACACGCACTCACATACACATACACACACACACATGCTCACACACACGCATGCTGTAGCACAGAATCCCCCATCCACACCACACGTACACACACAATCCTTGAGCCTCAATCTTTGAAATGACAGTCTTATTGATCACCCATCTGTCTTGGAAATCATTTTGCCACACAATGCCTGCTTATCCTTTACAAACATACTAGCTATTCACAAAAAATCCAATGGATAAGAATAACTCAAACAACAATCTGAGGTTATGACTGTGTTATCATTTTTAAATTCTCAGTCCCTGAAAATGCATGTCACAGCATTAAGAATGAGCCTTAAGACTGCTAATAATACCAGTGGATAAATACGACTCACACCTACACAATGAATAACGTGTACATTTAGTGGCAGCTATTATATTTTAAATTGATCCAGTGGGCCTGGTACAATTACAGACACATATGAAGCTTGTAACGAAGTGCATATCATACTGCTCATTGCATTTATCTTATAATTCACCTCTTTATGTTGTTTTTATGATTAATAATAACAGTGATCATAAGGTCTCCTGGTGGACATCTAAACTAATGTGTTTCCGAATGGTCTGCCAACTGCAGTTTAGGAACACCAGTCCTACGGCTTGTTCTGAACTGGCCATTTATCCATGTGTCAGAGGTGTATGATTGGGACTGTAAGTAGAGCCTGACCTCAGCCCCCCTTTGCCCAAAACCACACAGCACCCCGCCCCCTTTGTTACTGACCACAGCTGTGCAGGCAGCCAATTACTTACCAGTAAAGAGACAGTCAGTACATTTGGCAGTGAATTCATTAGCAATCTCCCCTCTGCAGCCAGCTGTGCTGCCGAGCTACAGACAGGGATGCGTGGTGTGTGTGTGTGTGTGTGTGTGTGTATGTGTGTGTGTATGTGTGTGTGTATGTATATGTGCACGTGTGTGTGTGTGTGTGTGTGTGCGTGTGTGTGTGTGTGTGTGTGTGTGTGTGTGCGTGAGTGTATGTGTGTGTGCGTGTGTGTGTGTGTGTGTGTGTGAGTGTGTGTGTGTGTGTGTTTGGCTGTTTGTATTTCAGAGGTGCTGCCGCTGGGTTCAGGGGTGACAGCCTGCAGGTCTGAGGGCGACAGTCGCCCGATGGAGCCATTAGGGTGTGATTACCGAGCCCATTGATTGTGTACTGCTGCATTAAGCAGCCGTCTCGCAGTGCGCTGACGGCCTCTCGCCCCACACAGGGACACAGTGTCAAGCCCTGCCCCAGCAAACGCCGGCGCCGTGCAGCTCTGAGCTAACACCACACATCACACCACCGCCACCCCGCTTAGCAGTCACAGCACAGACCAGGGAAAGCTGCTCTCCAAACCAATAACAGATTCATATTTAGCCCCAATTCAGAAATCAGCCACCGGCCACCTATTACTGTGTGCCTGACATCCCCGCACACGGAGACAGGAGTTAAAGCAGAGCACCGCACGGCGCGGGGAAGGTGATTGGCTCTCTTCCCCTCCTGCATTGGATCTCTCTTTGTTTAATCTCGCGGACACTGATTGCCTCAGCACGGCGGGAATTATCTTGTCAGGGTAATAAAAGTGACCGTTGCCATGCAGAAGGAGGAGGAGGAGGAGGAGGAGAGGGAGATGTGGAAAAAGAGGAGAGGAGGGAGGGAGGGATGGGGAGAGAGATGGAGGGAGAGATGGAACGGGAGGCTGACGGAAAGCAAGAAAAGAAGATGAGAGAAAAGAAACATGAGGAGGGAAAAAATAAGAAATACAGGTGGAGAGAGAGACAGAGCAAGAGAGGGATAGAGAGAGAGAGAGAGAGAGAGAGAGAGAGAGAGAGAGAGAGAGAGAGAGAGGTGGAGACGTGCAGGATTGTAATCGATTACCCATTTCTCAAAGTCACTTAAAGTGTCCAGAGTGTGGAACTGGTAAGTGGCGGTGCTGCGGAATGGGTGCTGGCTATGCGTCGGCACGTCTGACGGCGGGGGGTGGCGGAGGCTGAGGAGCAGAGAGACGGAGTTAGAGAAGAGCGGGAGGGGGGATATGCTAACGTTGACCCCGCCAGCTCCTTAATGATGAATCTGTGCTCTTGCAGGAAATAGTTCTGACAGGCCAATATCCAGGCAAGATTTGTGCCCCCAAAGGGTTGCCTCGGCACGTGTGTGTGTATGTTTATGTGTGTTTGTTTGGGGGGTGTGTGTGTGTGTGTGTGTGTGTGTGTGTGTGTGTGTGTGTGTGTAGGGGGGGGCGATCTGTCACATACTCAAATTATAGGCACATCACCAGCCAAACACCACACTGCCCTCCAAGTCAAGGACATAGCCACACAGGTCTGGGGGATTTATCAAAGGCAAACACGATGGGTGACCACCTCTCCGGCTGCCTCAGACCTGCTCACACGAGACTGGCCCCTCCACACAGGGCCTGGCTGGTGCAGAACGCTGCAGCCAGGCCCCCCTGTGGGTGCTCTGGGCTCGGGGCTGCCCCGTCCTGTGCCTGAGCCAAAATGAGAAAATGTGATGGCGGTTAGCCATCTCGGTAATGGCCAGCGTTTCCACAACTGTCAGCTCTCCGCTTGTTCACAGCGTGGTTTAACAATAGCATTCTTACTTTGAGATCTGACGAGTGAGACACTGAGGGGGCAGCTGAGGATAAAAGGGTGTCCTGTCTCTGTGTGTGTGTGTGTGTGTGTGTGTGTGTGTGTGTGTGTGTGTGGCCAGGGCCCGTCGGCTGGCGGGTGTCTGGCGGCTGACGGGGTCTGGCCATCATGGCAGAAGCCCATCCATCCAGGATGTCCTGTTGGCCAGTGGACCCATTGTTCCTGAGCCTATAAATAGCTCTTCAAGGCAGGTCAGGATCCAAACACTGCAGAGACACCGGCGCGGGTCAGGAAGTCTCAGCGAGCCGCCGTTTGAGCGTTTATTTTTACAGCAGGACTCTTTTAGCAGTGGAAACCCTCTTACTTCTGTCTGCTCTATTTTTGGCCTGTGTGTGCATGTGTGTATGTATGTGTGTATCCATATGCATGCATTTGCACACGCACATATGTGTGTGTGTCTCTCTGTGTCCGTGTGTGAGATGTGCACAGAAAAAACTAGATGTTCAAATGGTGCTCCGCTCACTTTGCCGTGTAAAACTGTGGGTGTGTTTCTCATCTCTCCACGGCAACCGAACGCACATGCGGTCGCCAGTCTCTGCAGACATCTGTGTGTATGTTTTCTCCTTTTTTATAAAGAAAAAAAAAACACACAGGGCTAAATTGGAGTCAGAATCTGATACAGTGCGCAGTGCGGGGTTCATTCTTTTCCTAACTCAGTGTTAATGAGGTAACCGGAGCCAGGATGGGGGCGGGCTCCTGGGCTGGTGAAACCCGAGGCCCTGAGTCTGGAGGGCCAGGGGACCCGCCGTGCGCTCTGATCTCATCCTGCCCTTCATGGTGCCCTCGGCACTCCCTCTCTCTGCTAACAGGGTCACAACTGTAAGAAAAAAAAACTTGAAATTAAAGTAACTGAGAAGAAAGCGTTTTAAAAATTGTTTTTCTGTGCTCCCCCAGGTAAGAAGAAGGCATCCCTGTACGACAGCCAGGCCCCCGTGTGTCCCATCTGCCAGGTGGTGCTTCGGCCCAGTGAGCTGCAGGACCACATGGAGCAGGAGCTGGAGCGCCTGACCCACATGCACCTCAGGTACCGACTCACCTAAAGGTTCCTATTGGCTCTGACCCACACGCACCTCAGGGACCGACTCAACTAAAGGTTCTTATTGGCTCTGACCCACACGCACCTCAGGGACCGACTCAACTAAAGGTTCCTATTGGCTCTGACCCACATGCACCTCAGGTACCGACTCACCTAAAGGTTCCTGTTGGCTCTGACCCACATTCACCTCAGGTACCGACTCAGTTACAGGTTCCTATTGGATCTTACCCATACGAACCTCAAGTACTCACTAGGTAGTGCCTCCTTTATCTCACCCACATGTACTTTAGGTACTGACTCACTCCTAATCCAGTGCACCTCTGGTATTGACACATCAGTGTCTCTGTTGGTTCTGCAGTGTAGCTGGGGCTTATTTACCACCATGGCTTGTTCACAGTCACCCCACATGTTCTCCCATTACAAACCTGCTCTCTAGTAGGACTGCTGTCACAATCAGAGCATGCAGATAGGCATCAGCACATTCACACACACACACACACACACATTCACGCACACACACACACACACACACACACACACATTCACGCACACACACACACACACACACACACACACACACACACACACACACCTGCCACTACAGCATGCAGAACATCATGCCAACAGGAGCCAGGTCTCTACCACAGCAGGTTGCAATCCTTCACACTCCCTCTAGGGGGCGATGGCGCTCCAACAGGCTCATTATACAGGAACGAGTCTCATTATGCAGCCCAAGCGAGAGACAAATTAGCTCAGCGCTGCAGAGGAGGGAAGCCGGCCGGAGCCTGTGTCTGCCCGAAAAGATACCTGCATCCATCCCCTTATTAAGAGCGCAACGCTTGAGGCACTCAGAGATTTAGCCTAGGACAGGAAACAAGCCGGCCGTTAAGAGAGAGAGTGCTGTTCATAAATCACTCCGCTTGCTGCGGCGGCGGGTCCAGCCCGGGGTAAGTGCCAGCGGAGACGGGTCAGTGCTGCCGATCAGAGAGGGGGGGCTCAGGTGAGCTGACAGAGAGCCGTGCTCCATCGCGGGGTTCTGACCGCGGGAGGTCAGCCCGAGACAACCCGCCACACTCCTCACTGACTGCGGGCGAGGGGAGGGGGCTCCAGGGAGCTCATCCCTGATAGCCCCCCTCCTGCCCCCCCGTTGCAAACAGCGCTGTTATATCGCGCTTGAAAAACAGGCTTCCAGGCCCCCCCCCCGATCTCCAGAGTTGCACCCCGACTTTATTTACCTCCCTGCTCATGGAGCCCCGGATAGATCACCAGCCGCTCCACCCGGGAGCGCAGGGGCCATTCATCTTACCCAGAATCCTCTGGGCTCCCCCCATGGGGCGCTCCCCTGTCCGCAGCCCTGACGCGCACACGCGAGGCCCGCCGTCCCGCCCACCGCCGGAGCCGACGCCGCCGGGCACCGCGGTATTCATCATGTCCTGGAGAGAGTCATTGTTTAATAATTAATAAAGGGCACTCCGCTGCCCCACCCCCCCTCCCCGCCCCGGCCAGGGGCGCATGGACAGGAGGGAGGCGGCAGGGCCCTATTTTATACGGGAGATAGCGTAATCCCTCCTCGTTTGTCAGGAGGGGATGCTGTTCCACGTCCCGGCCCGATGATTTACCCCCGCCTGCTCTGTTCCCATTAACCCCTTTTCTGTTGCCGGGTGAGTTATACCCCAGCAGAGGCAAGCCGCTTCCCTGTGATTTAGGGAAGCGGGGGCGGCGGGGGGAAAGGGGGGCGGGGGTGCTCGCCTGGTGTGCGTCCTTGCTCTAAGCCAGCGTTCCCCCCTAAACTTGCTTCACGCTGAACGGGCTAAATGGAGCAGATAGTTCGGTTAAACTGTGAAATATGTTTGATGTTTGGTGGTTTAATCTCTTCGCGTAGTAGTGCTCGGTCACAGGTGACTGTATGAATCACACACCTAATAGCAACGCGAGTTGCGCTCTCTATTTACGCGCATTGGGAATTTTAAACTGTAGGCGTTGCCATGTTTCTATAAACCCTCGTTCTGTGATGTCAAAAATGTAACATCCGTGGAATAATTTTTCCTTATTTTATAACGAACCTCATTTGGTTGCTTAAGGTCCAATTCGGTTGCTGAAGGCGGGTTGAAAAGCTGCCGCTGGAAACAGAGCCACCCAGGTGTCACTGAGCAAAGAGCACCCCCTGCTGAGGCTCTGCAGTGTCCCCCTACCCCCCCACACACCCCCTCTCCTCCCACCCCCCGAAGCCCCCCACCCCGCTCCCTCCAGCCTAACAAGGCCGCGGCCGAGCCGGCAGCATCGCATATTTACAAAGATCATTGGAAGTGACAAGCTGAATTTGGTGCAATTTCTGGTAAATCTCCCTTTAATAACGCCGTTTCATTCTGCCCAAATGAGACTTGAATGCATGTAAAATGGACAAGGATATTTAAGATGCAGCATTAGGCAGAGGGGCCGGCCGGCACACAGGGGCCGGCGCGGCTGGATGTGTATATATGAGATTGTGTCTGTTCACGCCTCTCTCTGGTGGCTCAGTGTCTCGCTCGTTCCTCCCCCTCTCTCTCTCGCTCTCCGCTCGCCCGCCCGGGCCCCCGCTCTCCCCTTCCCCTCCTCGCGGATGTAAATTGAAATCCATCATGCCCTTTACACATCAGTCCTTGGAAGGAGAGCACTCTGAGGGCAGAGCAATCTACATATCCCCGCATAATCAATTCGCCTCCAGCGGAGCGAGAGGGAGAGCCGGGGTGGCAAAGAATGCAAAAAGCAATCTTTATCTGCACCTTTTGGGCCCCCCGGCTCAGTCAGGTTTGGCTCCTCTCTCTGATGGGTGGGGGGGTGGAAGTGGGGGGGGCAGGGGGGGCGGGAGGGAGCTGTCCGGGGTGCTGATGTGGTCAGCTAAAGCCATCCCAGCAGTCTGTGCGTGCGTGTGTGCATGTCCGTGCATGAGAGTGTGTGTATGTACATGTGCGCGCGTGTGTGTGTGCGTGCATGAATGTGTGTGTATGTGTGCACGTGTGTAGTGTGTGCCTACCACCCACCCCGGATGAGCTGCTGAACTCCAATCAGTGTTCTCTGCCACATCCCTAATGGACGATCCGCCACCGGGCAGGACGTTAATGAGCGCCAAGCATTTAGCAGCCGGCCAGGAGCACGCCTCTGTGAGGGGGGGGGTGTCAGCAGGGCGGGGGGATGGGGGCGGGGTGGGGGGTAAGTCCTGGCATGAAGCACCAGGCCCAGAATCTCAGCCCCCGCGCCTCCTCACCCGGTAATTGCCGTTAATTCACCTGCTCTGACATGAATAGCACGCCTTCGCTCCCCTGTCCTCTCCTCCGCTGGCCTGTCCCCCCAAACCACTTTCCTATATTATTTTTATTATTGTCATTTAGCAGCGGTCCTTATTACAATGCGGGAGAAAATTGCAGCGCCCGCGCAGACAATTAGAGTAAAACGTCTGAATGCAGCCGGTGCGTATAACACGGGTTAAAATAAAGATAAATACAAATAATATGTAAGGGTTTAGGCTGGGTATCTAAGTGTCTCAAAAACAATTTTTCCTGGTTGCTAAATTGCCCCCAATTTTAAGTAATTTGAAAAATCTGTGACCATTAACACACTGAGAAAAAAATATGCAACTAAAACCTATGAGCATTCAAAACATTCAAAAGTGATATTGTCATTATTCATACTAGTATAAGGACAGGCTCATATTCTAATGCGAAAGAAGATATGAGAAGCTTACCAAAATTAAAATCACGTATAAGATCCAAAAACACGATCAGTTCATTTGTTCACTACAGAACAATAGATAATTCCAGCAAAAAGCTGAAATGTAATTGGTCAAAATGCGGTCTCACTTGCAGTCCTGCTTGTATTCCAAGCTGAAGCTGTGGTGATATTGCAGAATACAGTACAGGACTTTAAGGCAGGAGGTAACGGCCACCCAAGGAGCAGCGGGTGCAGAAATCATTGCAGTTTTTAATGGGGAGGCCCTGCAACAGGAAAGCTGTGTGTTCAGCAGAGGCCGCGAAACAACAGTCAGACTGATTAGTCAATAAGTCATATCGACTTGTTGGTAAGCAGCATTTTTGCTCTAAATTGTCCTTTGCTGTTTATGTTTCTTATTAAGGAAACAAAATGGAACTCCCTCCCCTCTGGCCCCACAGCAAATCCCCCCACCCCCCACACACACACACACACACCCCGACCCCCCACCCCCCCATCTCCCATCTCTCCGCAGTCTTTTTTCTTGCTTTGTTGCTCATTTCAGAACCATTTCATTTGTTTGACAAGACAGGCAGGCGTCGGCCGCCAAAGCACACACATCAAAATTCATTGAAACGGGTGCGATTTCGAACCTGCGGAAAGAAGGCCGGGATCTGGCGGCTCTGGAGCCCCTCTCTCCCGCCCGACGGCCCCCGTTTCCCCCCCGTCCCTCGCTGTCTCTTCTCATCTCCCTCTCCCTCGCTCTCTTCTCCTCCATTTCCTCTCTGTCTTCTCGCATCTCCGGCACCTCATCCCTCGGTGTGAATTTGACTTCAGGGGCCCTCCTCCTCCTCCTCCTCCTCCTTTGCTGTCCTCTGTCTCTTCCAGCCACAGCTTTATTTGCAGACGGACGCTCCCTGTTGCCAGGTAAACATGCTGACCTGCACTTGGGCTACAGTACAGGCCACGGCACCCATTGACCACACGCCGGCCCGTTCCCTCGTTACAGGCCTGGCTAATTTGGCGTTTGGCGTTTGCCAAAGGCAGTCGCAGGCTTCCCCTTGAAGCGTTCCCGGGAGGAAGTGAAATGTGAGGGTGTTCCTTCGCTGCGTTCCTGGGAGCGTCTCCACTGTGCGGCGGACGCAGCCGTGAGGTGCGTTCTCCCTGCGAATGGCGCGGTCGGTATCACGCTGCACAGCGGGCTAATAACGGCCTCACGTCCCGGGAACCAGAGCCGAGGCCTTCCAGGGCGGCCCGGCTGCCGGCCGGCTAAAAGGCTCTTGTGGTCGTGCTCGGAGAAAATAAACCGCAGCCGCAGTGTTAGGTTGGACGTATCGTTTGAAACTTCGCCTTGTAACACTCACTCACCCCGGTCTGCGCCTGGCACATCCGCAAACACTTACGCCGGGGCTCCTTTTCAAATAACGATCGAATTTAACCAGAAAATGTCACATTAATTTCAAACTGCAGTTAGCTACATGCGTGAGGCTAATGAACATGAGGTAAACAGCTGCCGGTGTCTGAGGGAACGGCCTTTGGTTCCCTTCAGCGGGAGAGTCAGACAGTTATTAAAGCAGACGCCCCAGAGACTTTTTCGGTATTTGTTTGGGGGATGAAACCGTGACCCCCCCCAACCCGTCGGCCCTGCGCCTCTCCGGGCTCATCCCGCGCAGTATAGTGCATCAGGCTGCGTCTGGTGGCAGCCCCGTGTCCCCCCGCACCGGTACGGGGCCGAACGCGGCCCGAGATTAATGGCGGGGCGCATTAGTTACAGCGTGTAGCGAGCCGGCCCCGCCGTCACGCGGACGGGAGCGATGAGAGCGGCTGGCGGGACGCGGCGTGTCGCCGGGCGGATTTACTGCGCGGGGGAGTGTGTTTATTATCTCACAAATAGCCAGCTGCCGATGTCCCGATTTATCCCCTTTCTGGGCGCGCTCCTGATTTGTGTCAGCTCTCTCTGACACGGCGGCTCAATCACGGCCACCGCCGCGGCGGGGGTCGGGGGGGGGGGCTCCCGGCTGGGCGAGTCTTCACCCGTGTTACAGGCCCATTTCCGGGGCGCGGGGTGAGCCAGTAAACCCCCCTCTCATCCGCCTCTCTGCGTCCCCCCAATTACCTTGGCCCAGACTAAGCCAGTCTGAGCGGGCCCTGTTTTCGGTGGTTTTTTGGCTCCTGGAGAGTCAACACGGAACGGACCAGCCTCACAGGTGAGCAGCGTCTGATTGCACTTCATGCAAATTTCCTCACTCGCGATTCTCAACTTGCCGTTCCTTCCGGCATTGCCAAGACCGTGTTTTTGTTTTTATATACGTTCTCAAAGCATACACCTTTCAATGCTTTGTTTGGCTGCACTGTGTGGTGAAAAGAGAGTGTAATTTTCCACTACACGGTACTCTACGTCCCTTGATTATTCCTGTGTTTTATGAGACAGATCTTTTTGAGGTCACTCTACACCGTGCACGTTTTTTTTTTCGCCCTGGCCATTTGTCTGCTGTCCTTATTTTCTGTCCTTCCTCGTTCCTTGTCTTTGTCCTTCCCCATTCCCCCTGAACAATCTAGTTCCTCCTCCATCGCCTTCCCTCCATCCCTCTTTAGTTTCCTTCTCCCTCATTGTGGCCCCCACATCACCCCATCTCCCTCTCTCTCTCTCTCAGTACCCCGTCCCTCCCACCCCACCCCCCCCAAACCAGCACCACCTCCACCTCTCATGATCCCCCCCTCTCGCCTGCCAAATCACGTTGGCGGATTAGGACCTGGGCAAATTCAATTTCTGCGCCCTGCCACGGCCGCTTGACACCTGGGTCTGCGCGCGGCCCACAAAGCGAACATGACAGGAGCCATGTTTTTTTGTCACTTCGACCCGGCTCATCTTTTCCGGGGGCCTCGCGGAGATGCACCCGAGTCCCACCCCCCCCCGGTGCAGCGGGAGAGGGCGAGCGAGAGAGCGGGAGTGAGAGAGAGAGAGAGGAACAAAAAGACATAAAGAGAGAAGGAGAGGCAGAGACGGAGAGAAATAGGAAGATAGGGAGAGAGAGCGCGGGGTGGCGGGGGGGGATACTAATGTCTCAGAAAAGAGATCTGATTTGATATGTCTCTGCCCATTGTTGCAGGGCCTGTCGGTCTGCCCGTTTAATACTTTCTGGCTCTTAATCAGTCATCTTCAATTCGCCTCGTCGATGTGCTTCTGATCTGATGTCATTAGCCCCCACTGGACAGACCCTGGGGAGAGAGCGAGGCCCAACCCCCCACCATCTCTGCCTCCCGCTTCTCCCCCGCCTCTTTAATACAATGTTTACAAGCCAGCGCATTGTTCTTAACATATTTCAAAATCCTAAATGCCCACGGCGTTCCACTGACAAATCAAATAACAGCCAAATCATTTATTTCCTTCTGCCACTTGCCCTCAGCAGAAAGAGACGGAGGGGGGGTATGGCCACGAGAATGATTACTTCAATAAAAAAATTATATCCCAAATCTGCTTAGCGGTCATACATTGGACAGTAATTGTTTCAAATTCAACGTGGCCTGAGGGTGTGTAGGTTGAGTGGCACAGAGGGAGGGGCGGGGATTAAATCTACAGACGATTAAATCTGTGATTTGTTTTGCTTCTTGAGCGTGCCTCTGAGTGTCTCTCCGGGTTCCTGCTCTCGTCTGTGAGAGGGCCAGAGTGTGTGAGCCGGGCTGACCAGAGTGTGTGAGCCAGGCTGACCCGAGTGTGTGAGAGAGGCGGACTGGAGTGTGTTAGTCAAGCAGAACTGAGTGTGTGAGCCGAGCAGATCGGAGTGTGTGATCTGAGTTGAGAAGTGTGTGTGATCTGAACTGACCAGAGTGTGTGATCTTAGCTGAGCAGTGTGTGTGATCTGAACTGACCGGAGTGTGTGAGATTGTCCACGCACTGCCTGATCGGGGGTGTCAGCGAGGCGTTGGAGGGCACAGACGATGTCACTCACAGGAATGTGAGGGGAGAGGGGCTGTTGCTGGGTCACAGTCTGATTCCACACACAAAACTGCTCACACACACACTAACACACACACGCTAACACACACACTAACACACACACTAACACAGCACGCCAAAGATGTGGTCAAAGTGGAACGTCTGTCACAGCTGCTCATCGTCACACTAAAACAGACTAAGGTATAACTTGTACCTGTGTATGTTAATTAAATGAATAAAGTGCTCTTGTGTCTATGCATCGTGTGTGTCTTCCAGAGGAACAGCATACCTGTAGCCCTGAGTGTTCTGTGGTCTGCAGTGCTTTCTGACTGCCTCTCTTCTCCTTTCCTTACAGTAAGAATCCAGCGCATAAGGACCTAAGTGTAGTACCAGGAACACCCAAGGTAAGAGCTCTGAACAGCAACACACACTGGCAATGAAAATCAGATCTTTGGTAACATTTGTATTGCAGTTTACACATATATAACTGTATCTATTCCATGTAACATTACACTCTGTATAATGTTACATTTAATACACTGTGCATCTGCTCCCAGGTGCAGCACCTGTTTGAAGCAACATTCTGCAGGTTTTGCTGGTTTGAAGAGTGTAATTCTCAGATAGGGAGAGTGGAAGAAAACGTGACTGAAAGCATAACCTGTAAAATCTTGAAGGCAGAGGAATGGGACGAATATAGAAGGGAAAATACCATGCATGATAGATACAAACATGGTTGGTAATAAAACTCACCACGGAAATGAGGTTCAATTTGATTCTTTAAGGAAATAATAGAGATATGGCAGAAAATGAGAGTGGAAGAGTGTGTGTGTGTGTGTGTGTGTGTGTGTGACAGAGAAAGAGAGCAATCAGGATTTTGTAGCGCTCAGCTGGGATGATCTTTCAGTCGACATCAGGGCTCTCGCTAGGGGAGCGAAACTCAAAACCGCATCGTACCAGAGCCCCTGATTCCCAGGGGGGTATCGACCCGCTCCCAGCCAAACTGCACTGTCCCGCACCAATCCGCTGCACAAATTAGCACTGGCACTGACCGGGCCTCAGGCTCTCCTCGCTTAGAGACAGGCCACTCCAGCGTCCTGGCCTCTGCGGTGTTTACCTCTCCCCGTCACTCAGTCCGCTGGAGGGAGCAGGCAGGAGGCCAAACAGGAGACCGGGGCAATGAATCGGGAATGGGACACGAGCCCTCGAGTTAATTCTGCCAGCCACTGCTCCCCTAACACACCCATATCATCCTCCTCTCCTCCTGACAATTTTCACTTAGCACCAGTTTCCATTACATTACATTACATTACATTTATTTAGCAGACGCTCTTATCCAGAGTAACTTCCAGCACAGAAGAACAGAAGTGTATCCATTCAAGTTGAAGGAGCAGCGGTGTCAGACCAGGCTAACAACACTCCCAGACCAGTGAGTGTGAGCATAACACTACATTTACATTTACATTTATTCATTTGGCAGACGCTATTCAAGCCCTAACACAAGTTAACTTGTGCTAACCTGACTAGACAGCCTAGAATCTAAGGGAAGGCAAATACACACAAACTACCACACGTCACAGTCACTAGATCACAGAATCCAAAACACTTGAGGCGCTTGGGCGGGTTTCTGTAGCGGCTGCGTGGAGTTGAAGTAACATTGAGGGAACGTTCCCTTTTTACCGAGGACCCCTGCTGCTCTGCGGATCCTCAGTGGAGGGGTTGGGGGGGGTGCAGAGGGGAGAGGGAAGAGCTAATGTTTTCTCTGGGAAAGGGCTGGGTGGCAGAGAGTCGTTGGCACTGGCGGAGGATTGATGGTCTCTGTGCCATTAAAAGCAGAACTCGCCAGTGGCGAACCTCCTTGCGGAGGGTGAGAGAAACCATGAATTATTTCCTTAAAGATCCGTCCCCTCCGACGATCATCCTACCTTGTAAAGGCCACTTTTTATGAGCTGTACGACGCAAAAGTCACCCTTTAATATTACGATCGGTATTTTTTTTTTTCAATTTTATTTTAACAGCCAGTGAGTCATACTTTTCAGGAGGACATTTCTCCAGACCGAAAAAACAAAGAGAAAGAAAGGAGTAATTGCTTCTTTTAAAGTTAACCTTTCGAACGCTCCTGCATGTAAAGATTAACTGGGTGACGGCGTGGGCCACGCGGCGTGGCTGATTTGAATTCATCGTGCGGGGCGGGGGGGTGGGGGTAGGGTTGGCGGTCAGCGGGACGAGGGGACCGGGGGTGGGAACAGGAGAGAAACGGGGGTCCACGATCGGGGGAATTAGCCGGGCCCGTTCGGGTGAGAGTACAGGGGCCGGGAGAGGGTCGCCGAAAGCGTGACTAAGCATTCCCCAGGCGGGCGTTTAATATTCCGCCGCAGCGTGTGAAATTAAAGAGGTTGCGGGTGATCACAGCGGCCGGCGCCTCCTCACCCCGCGCCGTGCTCACCGGCGGACCCTAGGCCCCCGCACCGCGGCGGGGGGATTAACCCCACCCACTTCTGCGCCGCCGTCACGTCCATCACCATGGCGACACCATGCCACCCTTATTCCCGACGACGTGCACACCTGGGGAGAGTGCGCTAACGTTCGCCAGGCCATAGCCTGCTGTTCATACATAAAACTCACGTAGCTATCCACCTGTTAAAAAACTCCGCTGCTTAAATACTAATATGTTTGTGGCAGATTTAAAATGTGAGTTAGCGCCACTCTAAATTGCTTGCATGAAAGGCATCCTGATCAAGGCATTATGCATATTCTGCTACGCCTTTAAACTTTTTATCGCTGAATCCTTGAGCGAGAAGTGTCTTTCTCGCCAGCACAACAGCAATCCAGGACGCAAACCCACAACCTACCAGAGAAAAAAATGTAGAGGTTAGTAGCTGTAATTCAGAACCGGAACAATCATCAGCAAATTCTGCATTAAATCTGAAGAGAATCATATTTCAGAACCTAAACAATCATCTGCAAATTCTGTATTAACATGAAGAGAATATTTCAGAGCCTAAACAATCATGTGCAAATTCCGTATTAAACGTAAAGAGAATCCCTTCTGAATCTGCTGCATAGTCCCACTGTATGCTGGCATGCTTCCAGCTCTGTCCAGCCGCAGACACACACACAAACACACACCTCAGTCTTCTCACGGCTCCGACACCCCCTGACCAAACAAATAAATAGTCCCCTGACCCCCGCGATCCACAAGCATTAAGCGCCATGCATAACGCTTAATTTACTGTCTCTGCGAAATGGGTCTGCCATTTTTCACGTATTAATATTAGATTACGCTTGTGTCCCACTAAAACATTTCCCCCCTCTCTCTTTGATTAATTGGACCAGATTGTAAATACAAATATTTTATAGCGGGCTCATAAAAAGCCGTGCGCAGGACCTGGCCTTCCTGTAGACTAAGCAATATTTTTCCCCCCTCTCCCCTAATTCGTTTGAAAAATTAAGTCAATTAAGTTTTCAGCCAGACAGGCCCATAATGTCTCTCAAGCCGCACGGGCAGGTTTATAGATGACCAAAGAGAGCACCGATGTTACCCAGACTCCTCGCCTCCATACCACCATCACTCATGTCCCTCAAAGTAAAAATGTATGCGGTGTGTGTATCTCTGTGTCCTTAGCTCGGGTTTGAGGGTGATGTGCTGTTTTGGTCAAAGACATAACCCCGGGGTCAGAGGTCACAGGTGCTGTTAGGAGCCTCTTCTCTTTAGCCACACCGGTGATCCCCGTGACCGGCGATGCACGGTGACTGACATGGCTGCCCTCTCCCTTGTGTCTCTGCAGTCGCTGTTGTTGTCCGTGCACATCAAGCGAGAGGGGGGCTCCCCCACCGTCTCCCCCCTCTCCTCGGACGACCTCCACCACTCCGACAGATACCAGGTGAGTGGGGGGGGGATGGGAGGGTGCTACCTGTCCGTGCGGTCACAGCATGCAACAAAAGTGTCAGCTGTAGGGGAGATTACAACACAACATCCTTCCCTGAGATAGATGAGTAAGTAGGTGAATAAAAAATTAAAAGATAATCAATTTGTCATGCTTCTTGTGAAATAAGGAAAGCTTATTCATTAAATAAGAAGCATTGGCCTTGTCACAGAATTATGGCAGGAATGTCTTATTCATCTTCCCTCTATTTTGTACATACATCTCTTCAGCGAAAGATTTCTTCGATCTTATCTTCCTATGGATTTATTTCTCCTTCAGATAATGCATGTCTCTCCTTCTGTGGGGCATCCTCTCTCACTATCTGTCGCAAAATTTGCCCAGCTGAAAGGTATTTTCAGGAATGTAATCATTCCTAGTTTACCCCCAAGCTAATCTATAATGCTACGAAGCTGGAGCTATCATCCTGTCGTTCGCAATGCCCTTGACAAGAGTGCTTTGCACCTGACCTGCAGGAGACCAGGCTGTGTGTCGGTTAGCTGTTGGAATGTGCTAGAAACATTGGGATAATCTGAAAAATTGCGTTAAATTTCAGACTGTGCCAGCGTCCGCTGCTACAATGACGATTGCTGTATTTAGCACGTTGAATAATTTGGATGTCTAAATACAGCAGTCAGTGATATCATTCCTGTCGCTAATGGCTTTCAATTTTGCAGCATCAAGAAAGCACTGACAGTGTACGTCATCCATCCCCACAAAACAGAAAAACCTAAAACTTTATTAATCTCAGGAACGCATATTTTCCGAGGAATCGGTTGAAGTGCAAGTTTTCATTAGCAAAGCTCCAGAAACCATTACATACAAATGAAAAAAAGTCAATTAAGCTTTTTACTTATATTCATAATTAGCCCTTTTTTGGAACGCTATCCATCGTTTGCGCAGACCACTTAGATACCATCATCATCATTACTCAGCCCGCGGAAAATGACCGCGACTCCGGCGGTCTTAAAGGGAGATGTCCTTACGCATGACGTATGACCGGCTCCGCGGCGGTCTGAACGGATGCCCGCGGTCCCGGTGTCAATGAGCGGGTATCCATCGCCTTGACTGGGCCGCTGGTGTCAGCAGACGAAAATGGCTGCGCGGGTCGGGGAAATGCTGATGCGGTCTCCATTCTGCCCACCCATGAAATATTCAAACTAACTTTTTTTGCAACGGGTAAATTACTCCAGATGAGTCATGCAAGAATATGTGTACAGTTAGTTGAGGCCGAAGCTCAGTAATCTCGGGTGTTCGTTTAACCATTTTTAGGCTACTGTTTTGAAATAAGTAAAGACAACAGGGTCTAATTACAAATATCGTTGGCTTCAAAGTGTGTATACGTAAATCATTTTTAAATGTATCCAAAATATTGTACATATAGAATATATAAAATATGGTATGTTTCTATATCAACCTGCTGTCAATTAGGCTTCAGTAATTCTGTTTCAAGCACAATTTGTGTATTCATATATATGGTTACATTTTTTAAATTGAAATTCCTCGTTGATCATGTCGCGAGAGACCACGGCGGTGTTACTTTGTCAGCTCTGGATGCGCTGCACACCAGCCACCGACGCGTTGCTGCACCCTAGCGGCCGCTCGCGGAAGCGCACGCATTTCCCCGCGTTCGCGCTGCGCTCTCACGTCGACGTGGGGGTCATGTGACGGAAGCAAACATGGCTGCGGCTGCGAGCTGAGTAGGGGCCGTGATGGCAGCCAAATATTTCAATCCCTCTGCATCCTACCGAAAATCAAATTACAGTGTCCCGTTTACAGTCGGGCCGGCCACCGAGCGGCTCCTAAGAATCGCCGGCGCAAGTGAGTTTAGCGGCATCTGACGCCTAATAAAAGTAGGGGAGCCTGTTCTAATGGAAGAAGAGAGGCAGACCAATGGCAGAAGAGAAGTAGGTTTTTGTTTACAGTCTTGAGTTGTTGCTCGTCTTTTGAATCCAGCGCAATCTGAGCTCGAAAGCGCACCAATTCAGCAGCGATTGTTATGAATGTTGAGAGCATTTACTAACTCATTTCCTGTTTGTGTCCTTTTCCCCCCTCTGCTAGACATTTTTACGAGTGCGAGCAAACAGACAAACACGATTGAATGGTATGTATATTTCTTTTTGATCAAAGTTCCAGAGCTTGCATATTTCAATACCACCTGTTATAAATGTCTATATTTTTGTGCACTTTCATGTTGTTTCTGCTCAGTGCAAAAGTTGTTTTTTCCACTTATTAATTCCAATTAGTATTTAAAAAGAACTCAGTAAGTATACATGATTGAGTTAAAATCAATTAATTGTTTCTGAAATAGGCACAACTTTATATATTTTATTTTAAATACTTGAACATATAGTACTATTTCAAAGTCATAAGTGCTACCATGAAGTTTCACAGTTTTAATTTCTGATGGGAACTAATATCCTAAATGTAAACAAACAAGAATATAAATGGGTTAATATTGACAGCAATAAGAAAGTGTAGAGTTGAAAAGAAGTATAACTTTTTATTTATCTTGCATTTGGGTTAAAATATTTTCAATTTTTAAATAACATAAACAATGTTTTTTAAATAAGTATATAAAATACATGTACATACTTTTACTTTATATACAATGTATTTTTTGTATTTACAAAAGCAAGTAGCAAGTCTGCTTTGTGACATCATGAGAATAAAGCACTTGCTATCAAATGACTAGTGTCACAGTACCCTATCTGTGGACATACTGTACCTGGAGAGGCCCACAGTGTTGAAGTGTCAGTATTTATCTGTATACCAATGAAAATAGTGAAAGGACACCATTGTTTACCTTTGCATGGAGAACATGCAGAGCCAGGTGAACTCATCCAGGGCCTAGATTTGAACTTTGAATGGGAAGTGATCAGAATACCAGAATTTGTACTCGAAAGGAAAGTGACCGGAGGTAGGAAATAGCTTTGGGGACATTTTCTGGCTCTGATTCTGTTGTGGTCCAAATGCCAACCTGCAAACTTGTGCCCAGTGGTCAGTGACACATTCAGACTTTGACGTTCTTTGTTTTTTTTTTTTTTTTTTTTTTTCTTTCTTTGAACCACACTTGGAATGCTGTGTGCCTGGAAACAGTCCTAAAACTGACTCCGCCCACTCCACCTTTTTTGTGTGACCCATGTGACTGCCCTTGGGTAGAGGTGTCAGGACAGAAGGCTCTGTCATAGTCGAGTGGGAGTGGATAGTGTCTGGCAGAGCTAATTAAAGCCGATACCAGTTTTAATTAGCGGTCTTCTCATGCCTCTCTGGCACGGCTCTCACTGTTGGGATTCCCTCTTCCTTCAGTCAGCCTGATGCAGGTTTATGAGGGTGGTCCGCAGGCAGAAGCACGCAGTGTAGTTCATTGAATCTCTGAATACCCTCTGCTGGCTGCTCGAGGTGGATCACATGCACTGAGCGCTTGCATCTTTACAGGTTTCAGCTTATCCTCTGTCAGTACAAATAAATATTTGGGCGGTCATCTTTGTACCAGCTCAACAAAGAGTGAGGCCTTGGAATACATTCTATGAATGGGATTTACAGTTTGTCTGTGCCACGAGGTGTGAGTTGATATTGCTTTCACCGGGCATATGTGCTTCTCTCATGGATCAGATTATAACCCTTGAATGTGGGGACTGCGGGTCCATGCGGTCAGAAGGCTAGCAATGACAGACAGGGAAGGACACGTGGGTCTGGTGTCTGGTGGTCTTTGTAAGCCACGCCAGCAATGCAGGGACCACCCTTGAACTGTTAAATGACAGCCTCCTGATCACTTATCTGCACTACGGTGGCTGGCAAGGGTCAAATTTAATTAGTCTAATAGTCTAATCTAACAGCCTGGAAGAATCAGAGCGTGGAAACATGGTCTGGACTCACAGGTAAACTCTACTTGGCTCTAGCTGAGTTACCGGATATTCCGACTGGGATTAACATCTGTGCTGTTCCATTCTCCATATGAGCGTGTCCTCACTATGAAATTACAAGCACGTTTGAGAGGATGATGATTATTGCCAACAATGTTACCCACATTTGTTGTAATAACAAGTCGGTAGGACATTAGGGGAATTGCCTGTTAAAGATGGCTGGTATCTTGTTGTGGTAGCTTCTGTAGTTGACGGGTTTCCCAGGAAACCTGGTGTGTTTTGATGCCTCTTCCTTTGACCCAGCGCCTGCACGAGCAGAGGATCTATTAACCCCTGGCTTCTTGATATGTCAACAGTCGATGACCTCTGCTGGTGCAGGCGCTACGCCAAGGAAAGTGTCAAAACTGCCCCCTTACCTCTGCTCAACGGCGCCTCCGTTGCCCCCTGCTGTATCCAAAACGGTAAGAGTCTCCTCCAAACACCCCACTCCCCCACCCACCTAGCCCCCTTACTGTCTACACAGATCCCAACAGGAAGTCCCTGAATTAAGGGACAGCAGAAACAAGGTGCCCTGCTGCTCCCCAGGTGCATTATTGAGGAGCTGTCCTTTACAGTAGCATGACTTAAAAAAAAAAAGAAGTGGCTGTCACTGTACTTGCAGTGAGCTTGCAGCATGCCAAGTTTAACGCGCTGCGTCTGAGCTCACTTGTAAATGTTTTTATAATGTTCAGGAGACGTTCAGGCAGCTTTAAGCTGCAGCTGTCTCTCCCCCTGCATTGGCTGACGGTCACCTCTATAGCCCTCACCCTTTAGTTCAGCAGATTGTGGGTGCAAGCCCCTTGTAACAAAGGCCGTGAGATGTGTGAGTGTATGAAATCGCAGAGCATAAAGCTAGGACAGAATTTGCTTAATCGGAATGGGGAGGGCACCTGAGACCACGCCCGGGAGAACCCCTGCTGGCACTGTCCCTCAGCGTCTCGGAGCCACACCTCAATTCCCACACTCCCTCTCTGCCGAATCAAAGCCCTGCCTCCCACTGACATTTCACTCCTGCGTTTTCTCTTCATCATAAAAAAGGGAATTTTCGGCTCCGTTAGCACTCACACCGCCATTAAGATTAACGATCATGGGTTGGGCGTCTGGGCGATCGGGAACGAGGAGAGCCAAAGCCTCCTGCCACACCCGTTTAATCTGACCCCCCCAGAGATTATGAGGACCAGACCCCTTCGCTCACAGTAATTGTGCACCCATCCTTCCTCTCCAGTCTCCCCCCTGGCCCCCCCACACGTGTGCAGCCACCTAAAAACGAATGTCCCCGCGCACAATTTGCAGTTAACAAAAAGCGAGACTTACGACGCAACGGCCTCCGTTCTGCCGCGTTAAATTTCTAATCATGTGTGTGGTGCAGAGCCGTAAAGAGAGAGGGGAGGTTTGCACAGTGAGATGGGTAAGGCCGACTCCCCCTGCCACCTGAGACAGAGGGTCGAGTATCCCCAATCCTAAGCAGGGCGCAGGGGTGACCCCAGGAGCAGGAGCTTTTCTGCGCCCCCCCCCCATCCTCGTGCGGTGCTGTTTCAGAGAGATCTGTCCCTCTTTAGATCCCCGCTCTTACGTTTTACACAGTGAACTCCCTCTCTCATCTCCATTGATTTTTTTCCCTTTCCTCTGGTGCTGAGAAAATAAAACGCAAGGCAACTCAAGATGGATTTTACAGCCAGTAAGAATTACACTCTGAGCCCTAAAGCCCAACGGCAGAGCTGTCACCACAACCCAATGACATCACTTTTTCCTCCTTTCATTTTTTTAAGGTGTGCTTCACAGGCGTGTTTTATTTTTTTCCTGTTGTTAACCTCAGGACGATAGTGGTGGTCTGTAGCAGTGGGCCCATGAGAACAGGGAAGTGGGCCTCACTTTCAGGTGTGCTCTTGCCCTGAGGTGACCGGCATTTCAGGAAAAAAGAGGTTCAGTAATTACGGGCCAGAGGCAATGTGGTGGTCGCTGCCATGCGGTGACCTGGCACTGTGGCAGTGCTTGAGGCTCTGATAGTTCAGGCCGTTTTGTGGAGAACGTGTCTCCTTGATAGCGTGCCACTCCTGTCCTGTCATGCCAGTCGGTCGTTAGAGCAGCAGAGAAGGCCATAACCATGCATATACATTTACTGAATGAGACACAATGTCCTAAATAAGAGACAGCATCCTATGCAGTCTGCAGTAAGAAGAGTTGGGTGGTAGCCCACAGGTACTGTTACATGACTGCTAGGGAGGTTTCCCTTTGTTTTGTTCAAGCTCTGAATCACTTAATCAAAGTTGGATCTGTTATCATCTCTTAATGCAAAAATGAGGGGCACTGCCAGAACTCAGTCCCCCACTTCAGCGTATTAATTGTTCCTCGTTTATGATTATGAACAGAATGGGTGGAATTCCGGCCGCTCCAGGGTCAGTGCTGGGTAGCCATAGACAGCCACATGCGGCAGATAATCTGCTGTTTTAGCGTCTTCCGCTAAATCAGAGCGGCGGCTTCTCATTTCTGCTATAAACCGGCTGTCCGGTTTTCAAGCGTTCAGCCTTCGGCTTTCCGCTGCGTGTCAGAAGTACCTCTGCACCTGTGGGAGTCGGGGACAGCGGAGAGGGGAAATTGCCTGCTGCCTGTTACCTGCTTTACCTGCCCGTGGGCCTGTGGACCGAGCGTTGAGTGATTGTAAAGTAGAGGACGTGTCTCGCACACGCGTATGATATGAGATTGCTGCTCCTCTCGGCCGCCATGCAGTGCAATGTGTGGTGACAATGTGCTGTGGAATTGCCCCAGCTGCATCCCATACCGCCGCCTCTGACCTCCAGACAGTACTCAGCAGGGGGGCCCATGGTGCAGTGCCACCAGCTGCTCCCTGAGCACTGATCTGAGGTCAGTGTTGTTGTGTAGAGTAAGGAGCAGTGGGGCAGTTGTGTTTGAGGTGGAGGTGGAGGTGCAGCAGGGGGTGGTTGTGTTTCTCAGGACCCGCCCCGACACACCTGTGTGCTGAGGTGTGGGTGGAGGTGTGACGGGGGGCAGTTGTGTTTGAGGTGTCCGCAGTGCCCTCCCCTCTGACCCCCCCGCTCTGCTCTGCTGTTTTGCAGCCCGGATCGGGAAGATGAAGCGCCGGAAGCCGGAGGATGGCCAGGTATGTCCGCTGTGCAGCGCCCCACTGGCGGGAACGGAGGAGGAGATGAGTAGGCATGTGGAACAATGTCTGTTCAAGGTAGCCTCAGACCCCCGGCACACGCACAAAACACACACACGCACACACACACACACGCATACACACACGTATATATACAGATGCATACTCACTCTCTCACACACACATTCACACACACATACACACTCACGATCTCACTTTCTCACCTGACTTTCCTCTCCTTCCTCTGGGCTTGGTTTCACTCCAACACTCCTGGCGATCCACTCTCAGATCACTCAGAAACCAGTGTGCTGTCGCTCCAGCTTTGTGTAATATGTTGGTAGCCTGGTCATGGCACAACCCAGTTTTCCCACTTACATGTTGCCAGATGTCAGCCCTTAGCATCAAATTATCTATGTTCGATAGAAAATTTTCTACAGGACTATGGCTTCAACGTATTCTGATTTGGTACATTTTTCACCAGTTTTGTTTTTTCTTGCTACCAAGAATGTCCACTTAAAGGCATGCCACTCAGTGTGGTGCACACCCCTGTGCAGTGCCTGGCTCAAGAACATTTAAAGAGCCGTAATGAACAACTGAGTTCAGTCTGACCGGCTTCCAGGGAGGAATATTTAAAAGACAGTGAAATTCCAGCGCTTTGGGGCGTGTGCTATAATTAGGAATCTGACAAACTTACATGTAGGTGGTGCCACTGCTCCCAGCACATTACAAATCACACCAAATTATTAACATTTAGCTTTTGGCCGCAGCTTTCCCCCCAGTTAAAAATCCAGCAATAGCTATTAGACCCGTGGCAGTAAACATCAACAGAGCGGTAAGGTTCCTCTTAAATTCCCGCTGGTGCCTGCCGGGAATAGCTGGCGCTCAATTCCAAGTTTATCCAGTATCCAGGGGAGTGCACGTGAAGTCCGCCTCTGTCAGGCACTCTTTTTCTTAACCACTAGCTCCACCACCATCTCTTTCAAATACAGTCACAAAAGTAAGGATTCACTGACCACTAGCACCCATTTTACACTGTAGAGCTAAAACCAGGCTGGCCTCAGTATAAGCCTTTTCCAGTACAGTGCTGGAACAAGTCTGGGTCGCTGTACCCATTGTCCACTGTAGAGCTGGAACCAGGCCAGCTCGTAGTGTTCAAGTGCTGGCTGGTTTTACATGATCATTTTTGTCATGCTGACCCATGTAGTGTTATTGGCAAATTTAAAACAGAGCCGAAGGTGGGAGTGCCTAACTGGTTGCTTCTGTCTGCACTGATGTGTGATGAGGTAAATACTCAACATGAAAATGGACCACACTACCTTTGCAGATCAGAGCAAACAGCCAGATACAGATTAAAATGGTCTTGCAAGTCCTGGTTCCAGCTCTACAGAAGTGAAGAGGTTTTACTGGGCAAAGCAGACTGGCCAGCACTGATTTTATTTATTTTCATTTGGAGACCAATGCATTTTGAAGTATTCAGATCAGGCAGTGATTGGCACCAGGCATCCCACTGGGCTATCTGTGGGTAGAAGCACTCTGTAATTACCTTTAATTACCTTATTTACCTTTAATTACTTTATCTGTTTGCTGTTGAGATGGTGAATTCCAGCACTTGCAGATTTACACATTGAGCCCATTTCTGTAACAGGATTTCAGTTGGAAGGATTTGCATGTCCGTAAAATACCTTCCTGAAGGATACAACACAGATTCAAACCTGTGACCCTCAAGTGCAGGGAAATGTGCTCTAAGCATGGCATCAAGTGGAAGTTAAACGTGTCTGTTCCTCCGGCTGCCGTTCGGCTCGGTCAAGACAAGCTCCGATGACAGACAGCCAAAGCACATGGCCCCGTGCAGGTCCCTCAGATGGGGGGAGGGGACAGAAACCATTTAGCTGTCTAAACATCGCTCTGTGTGCTTATCCTTAAACTGATGCCATGCTTTCTCCTTCATTTATCTCTGCTGAGCAAATGTGAAAAGGTTATGCTTTTTACTGCGGGTTCACTTTTTTACGACTCGGGCAATAAATCCCGGCTCAGGCTACCGATCCTATATTGTCATGTAGAATATACGCGTGTTAAATAACCTATTTTAGCGGTATGAATTTGCTCGGCTTAAAGGCCAGTACTCGACATGTAATTTCCTTGACTGCTTTTTTTTTTCTTTTCATTTTCATGAAAGGAATTCAGATCTTTGTTGTACACTATCAGCCTTTAGAATCCTCAAAAATATTTTAATTCTGGTCAGGAAAAAATCATGAAATTGGCCTCATATTCAACTGTCCTTGAAAATTAACAGAAAATTCCACAAAATGTAAACAGTAATTTGTTTCTGCAGCAGCAGTGTAACTAGCTTGATGTCATCTGCTGTCAGGTTTAGCAATACCAGTGACATTATTAATAAAGTGGCTTTTGGTTGCAAGCCCACTATCAAAAGGCATTGGTGAGTGGGATTTGCTGCCAAGAGCATTCAGTAGTGTGCACACACAGTGTTCTAGTAATGTATCTCGTAGGGCATTTTCTTGTGCATTGCAATCCTCGAATTATCCATATTATGCAGGAATCATTTCTTTAAAACTGAGCATCTATGCCGAGTGTGTCAGTAAAAAGACACGTTAACTATGAATCTGATTTGATTTGAAAGTGGGAGCTCTAGTGTTGTCAGATCCTTACTTTGTGGCAGTAGGGTGTGGCGTGTGGGTGTTTCTCCACCCACCCGG